>LPNX010364926.1:2216410-2228069 GCA_001517045.1 Pseudotsuga menziesii | reverse complement strand
AGAAGTGGTAAGGAGTGGGAAGCTGCGAGTAAGTGGAAGTTGTGCGACGCGAGAGGAATCCGAGCAGCCGGTGCGAGGTTGAGCACCGCTCGGGTGAAAGTGTTGCGAATAGAAGAGGACGTGCGATGCGCAGAGCTAGTCGACTTAGTGGCGCATAGGAGAAAAGGGGAAAGAAGTAGGATGAACAGAACCTGGTCCAAGACACTTGAGTCTTGGCCAACCCATTAGATTCACTTCGGGTGAGACTTCAGATCGCTTTGCGGTCTGTTGCCGAAAGGGCCAGTGAGTTTGGGGTATTGTTGATTAATTATAGTAAACCCGGGTCTGCCCATGCAATCAACATTGAGTCACACGGTGGAGACAAGGAGGGACTTTATTTTGTGGATGAAACCATGAGTGGGTTGAAAGTGGCAGTGTTAGTGGACATTGGAGTGACCCATAGTTTTGTGAGAAGTAGAACTACAACTTCGCTTCATAGTAAGACTGAATTCAATGATGGCACATTCAAAGTGGTGAATTCAATAGTGAAGCATGTTGACAGAAGAGTTCATGAAGTACCATTGAAAATGGGGAATTAGTTTGGCAAGATGGACTTAGAGGTGGCTCCATTGGACAGTCATTCTTTGATATTGGGGTAGGACTTCTTAAAGTTGTCCAAGGAAGTCCCCTTGTTGTTTGTAGAGCGGTTTGTTTTCTTGGGAGAGTCTGAGACTTCAAGTATGCCAATGTCGACAAGGAAGAAGTTTGGGAGAGTGCCCAGGATGTCCTCTATCCAACTAGTTAGGATGCCTGACACTTTCGTGGAAAATCTTTGTGGTAACACGTAGCAGAAGGAAGAATTGGTAGGCAAGAAACCAATTGCTAAGGAATTGGTTGATCACTTAGAGAAAAGGATGACAACGTTAAATCTTACATCAGAATTGGTTGCAGAGAAAATCGAGTTGCTATATGCTCCGTGGGAGCATCCATAGGAAGTTGGGGGCACAGTGAAACCTGCACCATCAATTGCAGTAGATGTCTTGGAGGAGCACACTTCAAATGAGTCAACAAGTGGCTTGAGTGATGACAGATTCACCCAATGGGTCCGATAGAAGGGATCACTTGAACAATATGTGCAGAGTCTTGGTGAGGGCCAATACGAGGAGGCATCAAACCAACAATGTGGATAGTGGGTAGCATATTCGATGACTAATGCGGGGGAATCTGAGGCAAAAGTGCCTCCAATGAGCACAAGTTCGAACCAAAGTGACAGTGAAGGTGAGGACTTCTCAGCATGAAACACAAAAAACATTGTGGCCTTTTGCATCCATGCCATTGGAATCCCAGAGTCCCAATTCTCTCAAGAAAAGTTGGTAGAGGTATCCTTCCATCCGTGTGAGGTTGAGGCATTTTTTTCCTACTTAGATGCCAAATTCCAGTTTCCTGCGGAGTCATAATAGGGGAAGACCAAGGAGTTCAAAATTGTGTTGAGCACCCTTCAAGAGTATTATGTTCGACAGGAGGAAATTTTGGCCTTAGACAGTTCATAGCTCCGCAGAAACTAAGTGGGAAAGATGTGCTCACCCTTCAAAGGAATGAGCAAGGGTGCAAAGAGGCGAGAAAAAAGAAGGCAACATCTTACTGAGATGGAGGAGGCGTCGTTGGAAGTTATGTATGACTGTTGTGTGAAGGAAACAAAATTAACATGTATGAGTTGGTTTTTGGCGTGTTGGAGTAAGAACTAACAAGCATTAGAGGAAATTTGGGGTCTAAAATGGGCCTTATAAGAAAATGTGCCAACAATAAATTTTGTGAGTTGGAATTCAAGAACCAATAGAATTTCAATAAAATGAGTCAACCATAATGGTTGAATTGACATATTTCTCATAAAAGAAAACTACCTTTTTTGTTCGTATGTTCGACATATCTCCCTGTGTTTTTACTCAAATTTCAAGTGGGAGAGCTCGTTGGATGCAGAATTTAATTCTGCATCCAACGAGTATGCACACTGCATACTTTTGACAGACCACGATACCCCAAAAATAAGAAATACTTGAAAAACAGATGATGATGATGTCATCATCATGTTTTTTCAGGTATTTCTTTTTTTTGGGGTAGTGGGGTCCATCAAAAGTATTCAGTGTGGGTACTCATTGGATGTGGAATTAAATTCCGCATCCAACGAACTCTCCCGCTCGAAATTTGAGTAAAAACATAGGAAGATATGTCGAACATACGAAGAAAAAAGTAGTTATTTTCGATCTTCCTCCAAAATTAATAACTATTATTTTATTATTTTAACTATTATTTTATTATTTTCCTTAGGAGGCTCATTTTAGACCTCAAATTTCCTCTAATGAACCAAACTTGAGGAGTTGGGTTGCAGCTCTGTGGAGGTAGAGGTGGCCTTAAAGTACTTGTGTAGGAGGCATGAGGAAGATAGATGGGCAGCAGACAATTTTGGGGGCTTTTGGGGTGGTGGTGTTTGGCACCACTTGCCATTTTTCCTAGGATGAGATATGAATAAGTTGGCTCACTACCTTTGGCACATGTAGTGAGGCCATAGGAACCTTGCATAAGGTTTCCTTAAAAAAATAAGCCAAGGATATGCATGAAGCATGTAAACTGACCGAGTAGGGGACGTTGAGAAGTGTTGAAGTTTCAAGTAGGAAACTCAACACATAGGAATGGGTTGGATTGAATCGGTAGAGGGGCATGTGTCCATGCGAAGTGGACCGAAAGACGTCAAAGGGGCTTTGCACGTGGAGGAGGGAGCCAACAAGGAAGATTCCTTTGGCGCCCCTACTTAACCAACACAAAAATATAAAGTGGCATCGAGTCCAAAGGAAAAATCATCCAGGGAGGATTCATGAAGTCATGGCAAGAAGTCAAGCAACCAAAGTGACTGCAACCAACCATAGTGCGCGGAGGAAGGGGGCAGCCTGCAGGGGAGAGCCTTGCTTGGCTTGGGAGTATTCCTTGGGAAGAGTTCTTGCAAGATGAAGAAGGCTACAACAGGCATGTTGCATTAACAACGGAGTTGGGAAAGACAAAATAGGAAAAAAATTTGGGGTTTCTTGGGAGTCTGTTGAGCAGGGCGCTTCTACGGATGGGTTAGCCTACAAGCACCCTCTGCACCATTATAATCTTGTATTTTTTGTATTCTTTTTGTTATATAAGAACTTAGGGATTTCCTAGTTTGGGGTGCCCACCTTACATACTTGATCTAGTGTTCTTGGAATGGTGCTTTGGTTATTTGGCTAAGTGTTTTATGTTGAATTGTTGGATGTGCAAACATAATAAATTATCTAAGTAATATAAGAACACAAGTGTAACCAAGTATAAGTGTTAAGAAAAGTTCCACATGTGTTAAGATGTGGTTTGTCGATAGCCCGCTGACCTAGTCTCATCCTCAGTTAGGTGTCGAGCAGTGTCGCACAGGTAGCCGAGACGGTGGCAAAGTACGGATGTCGGCTAACACTGTAACAGAAAGCCATCTTATTAGGAAGCATCTTGAAGGCCAAGTTGATATACTAAAAATATAAAATAATTAACAATTACATTGCGCATACAATCATAGTAGTTAAATGTTTTGCATTGTTTTGTAAACCATTTTTTTGTAGAATGTTGAAATTGTAAATATACATTGCTGAAATTGTATAAATGGGATGTTTAGGGGTTTTAAAGAAGTTAATTCACTTTTTACAATAAAAATGCAATTTCAAATATAAAAAGATTCTTCCAATTTGTGTAAAAATATTCAAAAATACAAAAATTTTAACCAAATATTCAAAAATACAAAACTTTTAACCAACTTGTTACTTCAATTGAGATGACTCTCATGAAATAATAAATTTTATAATATGTAGAAAAGAAGAGAAGAAAAATGCTGGCAAGTTGTAATCTATTTTGAGATGAACTATAGTGACAGTTGGACGTAAGAAAGTGTGTAGAAAATCCTTTCCGTGGATATCAGATTCCCATTCACTAACAATGTGTAGATAGCGATAGCAAAATCGTGGTGCATACATAACGCGGGCAACTTCGTGAGAGTGAAAAGAGTGGAGTGGAGTGGAGTGAAGTGAACTGAACTGATGGTTAAAAGCCTCATCATTGTCGCTAGCGTGGAGTACCTCGACTACAACCTCAACCTCGATTACAATCCACGAAAGATTAGGAGAAAAGGTGGATTAGTTGAATAGTCACCTTCACAATTGCTCAAGCTCGCTCCCAATCGATGCGGCCCAACCATTTCAAACATGGAGTCCTCACCAATATCAAAATCGAAGGATATACCCTCACGCCCAAAATATTTGACTAACTATGGGATAGTGGTCATTGTTTTCACTAATAATATTAAATTATCAAAACCCATAGTACCAACAAATAGTAGCCATGTGTCCGCCCGCCCTACAACTAAGTGGGGAAGATGTGGTTACATGTAAATAAATTAATTAAAAAATAATAATAAGAAAATTAATATACATCCATCTTAAATTTAGATCTATCAAATACATATAATTAAGTTAAATTAAAAATGGTAAAAAATTATTTTTCTCCAAAAAATTAAACAAGTTAAATCTCATTAATAAGGATGAGAGCATGCTTATTTATTTGGTATTTATAATTACAAATTGAAATGGTGGAATTATAAGAGTTGGATTTGTGTGTCCTTTTTGCTTGTGCCTTTTGCGAACATGCATAAGAGAAACATAAAACTTGAATGTAAAAAAGTTGAAATTAGCAAAGCATATGCCTCTCCCTCTGTGCCCAATGCTATATGAAGGGATTATAAAACTTTCTAGACTTTTGTGTGTTTGTTGTTTGTAATGATCTTCGCCCTTTGAATATGATCAAACTGGGTTTGTTTTACTCAATTGCTCAGCCAGAGACGACACCCAGCCTGAAAGCTTAAACATGTCAAAATTGATTCCATCCTGGTAGTGAAAGGCATCATGGCATGCAATAGCAATGTGAGTGAGCTTGTATTGCAATTATTTTGAGTTTGAATGTCGATTAATATCTTGCGTCTCATGGTATTAGAGAAGTTGGCAAGTTTGTAATCTATGTAATTTCAACACTTAATGCAATTAATTTTTCTGCTATCTCTGTGTAATACATGGTTGATTATTACAGTATTGGTTTTCTGATGGAAATTTTCTTTTACAAGGAAGAATATGTGTGGAAGGAAGAGGTTTGTCGAGTTTCAATTTTATGAAAGTTGTTGTGCACGCAACCATAAGAATAGACACCATAACCCCTCTTTTAAGATCTTAAATCTTTTGTAGGCAACCCAGGAGCAATTCCTTTCTTTACGACCATTTTTGGTAAGTGTTCCATGGATCCTCTGCTAGATTCCATAGAGCTCCACACCCTTTCCTATGAAGGTGAACAATCAACTATGTCTCTTGCAAAAAGAAGACCATCCTTTCAAAATGATGAACCCAAATATTCTATTATTAGTATTGATGATTTGAGCTCCTCTTCTGACCAGGAGCTCTCTACCATCATGCCTGAAAAAGTTTACAAATTGAAATGGTTGAATTATAAGAGTCAAGCTCTGCATATCCTCCATGCTTACGCCTTGTGCACACTTGCATATGAGAAATTAGTTGCAACTTGAACCCCTACTTCAATTCATGATTTGAAATGACTGGTATTAATAAGTTTAGAATTAGACAGATCACTATCGACTCGGAGTTTAATAAGAGATATTTCAATTGATTATTAACATCTTTCCATGGCTAGAGAGAAAAACAATAATTTTCAATTGAAAGGAGAGAGTTAAGTATTCTAGAAATTGTTTCAAAGGTGAAGTTATGTGTTGTTATGTTAGACGTTGAGTGTGACAAATCTCATCCTTGAATATTTCAAGATCTTTTTGCTAATTTGACCGAGAATCACAATAAGTTCATTATTGTATCATTACAAATGATTTTGGATTCAAAAGTGAAGATAGATGACAATATTTGGCTAGTTGCCCATCCCATCTTGGTCTAATTGTTGTTAAATGTGGTGTAGAAAAGGTGAGCCGACCATAAATATCATCAACCATGTTCTTCTAATTTGACCAAAAATACCATTGTTAACCAATACTAAAACTTCATTACATAAAAATAAAAGAAGAATAAAAGAATTTATTGAAGTATTGCATTGTTTTTGTAGCGACATCCTCTATGCTTTATTGTTACCACATAAAGGATACGATATTTTGTTAATTCAAGTTGGAATTTGAAATTTAATGATGGTTCTTATTATCACTTTGAAGACGAAGCCTGGATGATGTGCAATACACTTAATTTTAACATATTAATTCATATAATGGTTTAAGTAAATTAATATATTAAAGTCATCATGTATTTTCTTGTATGTTATCTCATTAGTAAATGTATAATCAACTTCAAAACCAATTGAGTAAACTACTTTAATCTTCAAGTTATGGAATGTACCTTATATCTATACATGCATGTGAGTAACACCTACTTTAATCTTCAAGTTATGGAATGTACCTTATATCTATACATGCATGTGAGTAACACCTCTGAGAGATATTATGTAGATGATAAATTCGACACAGTCATATATATCAAATACTTACAATGATCATAGAGTTTCCTTTTATCGTGGTGCGCCCTATCCCTTATGAATGCTACATTGAAATGGGTTTTTAGAATGCACAAGCCCGGATTCTTCTTCAATTTTTTTAACTACATATTTAGATATAAACCTACATAATTTTATGGTACATAATACATTGTTGGAATTGATATTGAGCATTCATTACACATTGAATTTTCTTAATCAAGTAGTTCATAAACATTACTCAATATATACTCAATAGTTGATACATACATAAATTAAGTCAAACTTATATGAAGCATACAAGTATATAGCATGCTTCATTTTCTAGAATACGCGACATTATTGAATTAATGGAAATATAGAATGATTCATATTATAAACATGTTAGAACGAAGTATTATTGAGTAAGTTTATCTAACCAAATGGATCATACAAATAACCCAATCAATTATATTATTTTTAGTCCATGTCATAGGCAGAGACTATTGTTTTCACTTTTTTCATTAGTCTTAAGCAAGTGAATTTAATATTTCAAAATGTGTAAAGTGGTAATTAAAGTTTTATTTTTTTTATTAATTTTATTGATTTCAATTTATAGAGATTTTTTTCAAATGTGATTGGTCCCATACCATTGAAATGGAGATTAAATAAATTAGCAAACATAACACTTATGCATGGAAACTTCCTAGAAGCTAAAGAGTAAAGTTGGACACTATTTCCATTTTTTGTTAATTCCCTCCCAATCACACTTTTTGTCTTTTTGTTGATTCCCTTACACGTTGGAAATAGAGAGTTTCCATGTATGACTCTGAGTTTGTAAGTGACGCAAAAAAATCACACCCATGCATGGATCTCTTGCTTTATATTATTAAAGATTATATTACATTGAGAAATACATTACAGATATTTCATATTACATTATATCACATTTAAAGATCGTAATATATTTTATTAAGACATACATATTTATTTTTTCAAACATATGTTTCGAAATTAAAATATTATGATCAACAACTTTCATATAAAGGCGATTAATTTAATACCATTCACAAAATACAATATATCCTTTTACAAAAACTTCTAATTTCTTTCAATTTTTTATTTTAATTTTTTTTCCAAAACAAAAACTTTACTCCTCGTAACACACTTGTTCATAGAGATCAATTACACAACATTCATATGAATCTTGAAATAAACAAACAATAACGATTGGATACCCAAAATGAAATATAATACCCTCCAACACCTTAACAAAGAAACGACAGTAACTTAAAAATCCTGCACATTGAAAGGTTGCTATCCTCTCCAAGAATCACCTTAAGAAGGAAAACACTTTAAAAAGTTAAAAAAAAATGTTTGGGAAACTTTCAATGACTACACGATATGGATTCTTGTAGAAGGATCAAGTCGACATAAGTCGACTTGAACGAAGACCGACTTAGTCAGCCGACTAAGTCGATGGGCCGACTAGTCGATCAGTCGACTAGGTCGGTCGACCGACTAAACAGATTGATTAGTCGACTTAACTAACAGTCGTGTCGGTTCACCGAACCGATAGGTAGTTATTTTTTGTAACTGTTTGTAACTGGTATATATTAGGCTGTTGAGCCAAGCAAGAACTCAGTTCAGTTCTGTGCCTTGTATGAACTCACTACATTAATATAATCTGTTTTCCTATCTGTTCTTATCTCTTGTCTCTTATTTATGGTTATGTTTTAGTATGTGTTATTGGTAACCTTATGTGATCTGTGAGATTACAACATTGGTTCCGTTGCCGGTAGTACATGTCTAAAGTATAGGCTCACATATGATAACAGAGCAGGAGATCAAGGACTGGTGGAACCGTAAAGTTGCGAACTACTTGCAAAATTACGCCCGGCGAAACAGATTAACAGTCGCTGAAGCTAGAGCCAGATTTTTCACAGAGACACATGAAAAATTTGTTGAGTCTGTACCACAACTGTTGAAGCAGCTTCTGGATGAGAAGACCGGACGCGACTAAAGAACAACAGTTGCTAGATAAACTGTTCAGAGGAGGACGTACAAATCTGTAGGAGTGGTTTGAGAAAATTGCCGACGACTTCTGTGAGGAGCAAGCGGTCGAAGACTGGACGTCCGTGGAAACTGTCAAAGAAAAATTCTATACAGATTTCACCAACCAATTCTTGTGCTCCCTGTCGACCTTGCTGTTCAAATTCTTGATAGAGAACGGAGCAGGCCACATCGTCGAACCTAGACCACCCCTGTGCGAACAGCCACCAAACACCAACTGGGCAGAAAAACAGAGGAAGTGGGAGAAATTTATTGCAAAAAGGAAGTGGGAATACTTCCTGAGCAAGTGATTCGAACTATCCGGGCTTTCTAAAAGCGTCGGGTAGGCTATGGGGGGGTAGCTGGTCATGTGTCAGAGGCAGGGGTGGAATTTGACAGGTAAATGCCCGTCATGGTTCAATTTACCCGTCAAATACAACTAAGATTTTGCCGAGACCGTCAAAATCTGGCTTAGAATACAGAAAACGTTTTCGATTTTGTTTGTTACTGGCAATTTTGACGGGTGTCCATCATTTGAAATTCCAACCCTGGTCGGAGGTAGAGTATAGTGGATCCTAGTCGACCTAAAGCCGATAGATGTCACCAGTAATGAAAAGTCGACCGAAGGGAAATCAAAGGTATAGTATTGTAGGAAAGTATGTCGGACATTAAGAAAATCGAAAGGGACGAAAGACAGCAGCGAAGGGAAGCCAGACGAGAAAGAGCAGCAGAACTGCATCAAAGACAAAACCCTAGGGAGACCGACCATGAGGAGATTCCGCCAGAGTCAAGTCATGACCGACACGGAGAGGGCGTAGAAGAGGAGGCGGCCCCTAAGGAAGAATAAGTGTGGATAGAGCAGCCTGAAGCTCTCCAAATAACTATCCCCGACCAAGGAGTAACCCTTTCCCCAGTAAATCCGCGTACCACAATACAGACTATTATTGAAGACGACCTCCAACTGCGAACTGGTGACATTACTATTTGGAGCCGACTAGGTGACGAACCATTCCCGGGACGACATCTTGTTATATGCCGACCACTCGAAGGGAATTGGGTGACCTTTCAAACGGCACCATCCTTTCGGAGTATCCACTTGCTCTTACCGACACATGAAGGAGCACCCCCCCTGCCACATATAGCTTTCGAAGAAATCCAAGAGTCAGACCTGAGCACGCAAAGTTCCAGTGGACCATCGACAATACAAATCCACAACAATCCACTGTACGACGCAAAATCGACCACTGACAGAGGCACAAGTTTCGTCGACCAAAACTGCTCAGGCTCGACTATCTCAACGACCCCACCTCTTTCACCACCCCCCACACCCCCACCTCCGCCACCGTCAGCTAGCAGTGACAGCGACTCAGACATGGGTCACGGAACTGCCCACATTCCTCTATACGAGGGGGATGAAGACCCCAGACGACATTGGTTCATCTGCGAGTCCATCTGGGACGCAAACCAGGTGAAGGATGAAGACCGACAGATGGCTCAGTTCGCAGGAGCCTTACAAAAAAGGGCTCTTACCTGGTATATGACCTTTTCAGAACGGCAACCCAGAGCAACGAAAGCTGAAATTAAAGCACAGTTCTTGTCCTTTTTCAAGACCCCAGACGCCAAGCACCTGGCCGCCAAAAAGCTCAAGACAACGCAGCAAAAGCCAAGGGAAACTATCTGCGATTATGACAAATGTTGGAAGGACCTGTTGAGTCAATTAGATTATGTTATTGATGAACAATTGCTAATTCAATGGTTTCTTGCAGGCTTATCACAAAAAATCCGCAGACACATCAGTTTGGAAACTTTCAAGACATATGAAGATGCGCTGACCAAAGCTCTGCAGGTGGAAATGGACGAAGATATACCTGCCTATCCGACGGACCACAGGATAGAAGAACAGCTAGAAAGTGTCCAAAAGTCCTTGAAAGAACTGTCCCTCAAAAATCAAGAAATCTGGTGTACAAAATGTTCGACGACCGGACACACAAAAGATAATTGTTGACATGAATACAACCGACAAGACGTTCGATTTGTGCAAACTAAAGTCTTTTGCGATATTTGCCAGGAGACCGGGGATCATTCTACGAAGGAATGCGCGTTTAACATGAAGAATGCACAAGCGTCCTGGTGCGCCATATGTGAGACAAAAAGTCACAATACGGCCGACTGTCAACTAAACCTGAAAAACAGACAGAACTATTAAGCGGTCTACCAGACGAATGCAGTGGCGCAGAGCAATGAGAAAAATACTACCAATGACCAGAACGGGAAACGATACGAAGGCTGACGATATGAGCGCCAATACGACAATCGACGACAAGCGTTTGGAGGAAGAGGTCAATTCATCGGGAATCACGACATCCGACCATGTTGATCTAGGCAGTGCTTCATCTGCTATAAAGAAGGACACAGATGTGCAGACTGTCCTTACAAGGACAGAACTGACCTTAAATTCTGTACGCATTGTGGGGTAGGCGATCACTCTCTAGAGGATTGTCCTACCATGTTAGAAAAAATCAATAATAAGAAGAATGTTAATGTCTTGTCTTGTGTACAAAAGCATGATATATTAACCACTAAAAATCTGCATATTGTCACTCGTCAAGGCACAAAAACAGGCCCTGATAACCCACAAATTAGTAAAATTAAAAACACAAATGGTTATCCGGATCCCCTGAAGGAAAAACAAACTTATCAAGAAGCCACACACATATTTCAAGACATTGCACAGCAAGAAGATATTATTACCAGTCGACTTAGCACAACACATCAATTAACACATCTCGTCCAAACCGACAAATCCGTAGCCCAGTTTATTGATTTATTACACGAAATAAAAAGCACTAACTGTGGAAAACAAACTAAGAACATTTGTAGCCTCAATCAAAAAGACAAAAACGATGTCGACCCACTTTTCGACCTGGAAATTGAAGGTTATCACGTCCGACAAGTGGTGCTTGATTTCGAGTCTCAGGTAAATATCATGACCAGAGATACATGGGAAAAAATGGGCCGACCTTGACTCTATGAGTCAGGCATTTACCTAAAACTCGTCGACCAAGGA
>LPNX010364926.1:2120667-2216122 GCA_001517045.1 Pseudotsuga menziesii | reverse complement strand
AACCAAGACTCAATTGGTTACAATTCAGATGCTGAATTATATGATTGGGAGATGGAAAATTATGAAACACAAGCAAGAGGGTGCTGGACTGTACAAAAGGTACAGAAAAATCCCACCCGACAGTGCTTCACTATATCGATTATCCCCAAAGTCTTTGAAAACAAAATTCGGGAACGACCTACATTACAACCGACCAAATTAAATAATACCCAATTGCCCAGATATAAGGAACGAGAATCCCCAATAATGCACCTTGAACAAGTATCTAAAAATATTGGAGAACATGGCAGACTTCAAAGCTTAGTGGAAACATTTACAGATCAAGCAGCTAGATGGTGGAACACCCATCAGACAAAATTGCAGACCTGGACAACTGCTTCAACTTTCTTTGTCGAACGATTTGGTGGGAAAAAGATAACTCAGGAAGCTCAAATCCCTATCTTTTTCCAAGGCCAAGACCCAAAAGAACACCTCAAGCTTTGTGAAAAGGAGTGGAGACGGCTTGGACACAAAGATGAGCGAGCCTGGCCACATTTGTTCCCTTCAACCCTAGCCGACTTACCTAGTAAATGGTATAAAATGGAGGAGGCTAGAGGAGAAACCTTCTTTTGGCCTGAACTCAAAGCAAATTTTATTAAGGACTTCAAGTTCATACCTCAAAACGAAAAGTTGGCTGAGACAGCAAACCAAATCAAAAAGTTTCTTCAACCAACAAACAAACAATTCAACCATGACCATCGACAAATCCAGGACTGTAACAAGATACAAACTGAATCAAAATCATAGTTGACACGATTACACCTGGAAAACGAACACACAGAAGTTAAGAGCTTTAGGTGGAAGACTGACCACATTGAAACAAACAAACCGATCTACTCAATCCTGAAAGTCGAGACCACCGACAAACCAGACTTAGACAGAATGACTGCAGCTGACTTTCCGGCTACATTTTCACAGTTTCAAGAAGGAAGTTGGCCGATCAATGAAGCTAAAGCACCAGAGTGGCTGGATGCCAAAGTGAAAACTAAGGAGGTCGACATTTCAAACGACGACCGTCCAAAAATAGCTAAGATTGGAGACTACTGGAACGAACACCAAACCACCGAAATCATCAACTTACTGAAAGAATTCCAAGATGTCTTTGCAAGGGATTACAAAGACTTAAAAGGGTTAGTACAAGAAATGGGAGAAATGAAAATAGATACTAAACCGGATGTCTGACCTGTCAAGAAACGACCTTACAAACTAGCTCATAAGTATAAGGAGATAGTTAAGAAGGAAATAGACAACATGTTAGCAGCAGGAATTATTTACCCCATTGACCAGTCGGAATGGGCAAGTCCCATGGTCGTACAACCCAAGAAACATGACCCGAACAGGTTAAGAATTTGTGTCGACTTTAGGGAGCTCAACAAAGTCACACTCACAGATCCATTCCCCACCCCCTACGCTGATGAAATTATGAATGAAGTTGTAGGCCATGAATGTTATTCTTTTACAGATGGATTTTCTGGATATAACCAGGTACCTATAGCAAAAGAGGATCAAAAGAAAACAACATTTGTATGTGAATTTGGGTCCTTTGCATACAGAGTTATGCCTTTTGAGTTGAAGAATGCACCTGCAGTATTCTCACAAATTGTGGTCAAAACATTCCAAGAATATATCTATAAGACCATGGCAGTATATTTCGACGACTGGACCATATATTCCACCCTAAAGGACCACTGCACATGGCTCCGACTTATGCTGGAGAGATGTCGACAGATACAACTCTCCTTAAACATTAAGAAATGTACTTACATGACTCCCATTGGCATACTATTAGGACATATTGTCTGCAAAGACGGAATAAAGGTCGATTTTGCCAAAATAAAAATCATCCTCGACCTAAAACCCCCAATAAACCCTAAACAGGTCCGGGTGTTATTGGGCCATACAGGATACTACAGGAAATTCATCAGACATTATTCAGATATGACTTACCCTCTGGAGGAACTGCTAAAAGAAGATCAGGAGTTTATATAGACGGAGGAATGCCAAATATCCTTCGACAAATTGAAAAGAAAACTGGTCGAAGCGCCCATACTTAAATTTCCAAACTGGTCGACTAAATTTCATATACATATTGATGCATCAAGCATTGCAATTGGAGCCATCCTTACTCAACCAGGGGATGATGGGATGGATTACCCTATCGTATACAGCAGTCAAAAACTAAATAAAGCTGAAAGGAACTACTCGACCACTGAACGAGAAGCCCTAGGTATGGTCTTTTCTCTCCAGAAGTATCGACATTACCTATTGGCCAACCCTTTTATATTTTATACTGACCATCAAGCTTTAAAGTACCTTGTTAATAAACCCCTTCATCATGGACGAATTTGTCGATGGTTACTTCTTTTTCAAGAATTTGAGTTTGAAGTAGTGGTCCGACCAGGAAAGCTAAATGTCGGACCCGACCACCTATCACGTATCGACACAGGGGAGGACCCGACTGGAATCGACGATGATTTTCCAGATGCACATCTATTTCGCATAGAAGCAGTACCCGAAGAACTCGAAGAAATCGCTCAGTTCTTGGAGACAGGTTAGGCACCTGAAGGTCTGAACACCAAGAAGAAACAAATCCTAGCTATGAAGGCTGCACCTGAAGGTCTGAAATTACACACAGAATGGATGGGACCTTAAGTTGTCGAAGAAATACATACCAACGGTTCAGTCCGACTGAAAATGTTACAGGCCCTAGTATTCCGGAAGCTCGTTAATGGAGCCCGACTCAAACGCTAAAAAAAAAAAAAAAAAATTCAAATAATGACCTTAACCGTCAACCAAAACCTATAAAAAAATAGAAAAATTCCAACACAAAATAATACATCCAACAATAAGCCATGACAGCAACTCACTACCTCGACCACCGACATCACCACCATCGACCATCTTCGTTGACCAGTCAGGCCGACCGTTTTCACACACGACACCGACCATCGACTTCGAAAGTCCCATCACGCATTGATGGCCTCGAGCGCCGAAAAAAATCCTCCATTAAGTCGCACTCGAGTATTGCAGTTGGACCGTCAAGTCCGCCATTAATACACCCATTTCGACACTCAACCCTATCCACGCCTATAAATAATGGACTGTCGAAGGTTCATTCACCACACCCATTTCCATCAGAGCACCTGCAATCTCAGTCGACCAAAGCACAAGAACCCTGTCAAAACTCCGAACAGTCCGACACAATGGCCCCCAAACTAACCAGAGCTGCGGCTAAGGCAAAGGAGTTGCAAGCCGAGGACACCCCCTTGCTCAACAAACTCAAGAACATAAAAAACGCAAAGGTCCACGAGGGCCCATTTCAGAAACTATGGCAAGAGATCCAAGAGTGGGCCTTTGTTGACAACCGAATGACCCCGGCCGCTGAGAAAATCCGGAAGAGCACCATTTTCCAATACCCTAACGCACCACTGATGGCAAGCTTCGGTGGGACAAAAGAGGCAGCGGTTAAATTCATCATCAGTCGTTACCACAATGGCCGGTTTTATTTCAACCAGCCGATTGACATCACTGGGGATGTTATCTCCAAGCTTACAGGTCTGTCGAACCAAGGCAGTCCGGTACCTATTGGCATCAAAGAAGGGTTGGTCCAGGAACTTACGGGCACACCCACTGGGAAAAACTCGAAGGGATTGATGATCGGCTAGATTGCGACAAGGACGCCACAAATTGTGACTAAAATTATAGTAGTGACCCTCACGTTGGCTGGTCGAAGCAGCGACCTTAAACTAGAAATGCTGGAGGCTGTCGACACGATCGCCACTGACGGCAGGATCTACCGATGGGGAGACTATGTCGTCGACATGGTCAAAACCATCTGCGAGTGCTGCCAAGAGGTCGGAGGTATAATCAAGTTTCCATCCCTTATTATCTGGATTGTTATGTATCACATTTGTCCCGAAGGCAGTCCAGTCTTCCGGGAGTCGACTAGGTTCCAAATGCACAGATTTAAACCCTTTTCACAAAAAGGAACCCTACAGGAGCTGGACCAGGGGAAAGTCTTTCTAGAAAACTTGTTCCAGCAACTGAAGGTCTGCACGACGAGGTGGAGGGTGCCCCAGAACATCCGACGAAACCTCCCTGCTGAGTCTCACATCCAGTTGGAACTGGACCATACCTCAGTATGGTATATGCGTGGTCAAGACCCCAAAGCACAGGACCTCGACTACTATCCAACGGTCGAGCATATTTTCCGAGAGTTGACCAGACAAGCGCAGACAAAGATACCCATCCCAGAGGCTGCCAAACAGGTCGACTTCTCCATCGTCGAGCCGCTTACCAACCAGGAGAAGGAGGAGGACTACGAACTTAATCTATACATCAGCACATTTGTGTCGGAGGATACCCCGACCGTGCCCACTATTCGGGTACACATCACTGTTAAACCCCCGACTGCCAAGGTAGTCGACCCCCAGCCGATAGTATAATAACAACCAACAGTGCCACAGACAACTCCACCGGCTCCAGCACCGGCCCCAACAACAGTCGACCCAGCTCAGATACCCACAGGTGAAGTCGACGAAGCCGATCCTGAGTATGCTTTATCCAGCCGCATCATTAAGAAGCTGGCTAAGGAGATAGCTATCGCCCGGAAGAAACTCAAAACCCAAAAAAAACAACAAGGGAGGGTAAGCGTAAGCTTATTCTGGCCGACTCATCCGATGATGAGGAGGAACTAGCAGCCGCGGCCGTCGACATTGTCGAGGATGCCCGTGCCAATAAAGTATCTGTTGAAGTTCAGTTTCAACGGTATCTGGAAGCAGGAGCTCTGGAGGGTCGGCCCAAGAAAGCCAAAACACAAACGACGTCTGAAAATGTCGTCGACCTTGTGTCGACCCCCCCACCCCCATCTCCGACGCCCGTAGTCGAAGAACAAGCACCAGCAGAACGGATGGGCAGCCCCAGTGAAGAATATGAACGCGCAATCCCGGAGGCACTCAGAGCCAGGGTCAGCCAGGACGCTGAGCTTAAAGCTTTCTTTGCGACACTGCCTTCACTGTTTAAGTCGACTCAGAAAATAAAGACAACGGTTCCTCTCAAAATACACAAACACATTTATGCTCAGGAAACGACAACATTTACCAGGATCAATGAAGAGGGCGACATCATAGGACACAGTCAGTCTGTCACCGAGCAGGTCGATCCCGAGACACAGAACGAACCACCCACGTCACCGTCCGAAGCAGCAATCTCTTTCGACGGCAGTCTCGACCATATTGAAGCCACTCTCGCAACCCCTATCCATACCCCCACTCCGTCCCCAACACCACCTCCACCGTCGAAATCCCCACCACCAGAATTACAGCCAGACCCAACACAGCCACCGTTCTCTTCACAACCAGAAGCCGACATCCCACCTCCTCAAACAGAAAAACCCCCGTCCCCCATACCCCCTCCTCAAAAAGAAACACAACCATCTTCTATACCACCTAACCAACCAGAACAACCTTCGACCTCCAATCCACCAACCACAGACCCAACTTCCACTACTGCAGGTACCCAGGAGCAAGAACAACAGCCAGACCAATAGAAGAAAACAAAAGAGAAGCATAGACCATATGGCCTCCACATTACCCTAAGGGATGCAAGTTCCTTGGACGACACAGAGGTCGGCCAACTCCTGAAAACAGTGGCCAAAGAATCCAAGAAACAGACAGATCGGAAAACGAAAGAGCTGGTCGCCAAAAATGCAGAAGAAGTCGAGTTTCTCGGCCGATGCAGAGATCTAGTCTAGACCGTGATACCGGGCCCTATCGACGTCGACACAGATCGACCACTTGAAAGAGCATATCAGCTCTTCGAGACAATGGTATCCACCATCCAGACCCGACTGCACGAGACTAAAGAAGGACAAAAGGAGGAGACTGTTCGACTGCTCCTGGCCCAACACACTGCATTCTCGGAAGCTTACAAAGTTCTCCAGGATCATATGGAAGAATCAGTGGTCACTGAGGAAGTATTACGAGACTGGCCTAATCACTATGGGCAAGTCTATCAGCAAACCAGGGAGGCAAGGCAGGGCATTCAGGCATTGGAGGGTCGAAAGTCGACAGAAGCAGAACTGTGGCAGACCATTGAAGAACAAATCGGGATGGAGACTAACAAACTGCAGAAGCTAGAACGGGAGGCACATCAGTGGGTTCAACAGGCCCTTCCCAATTTAGAGCGAGTCGACATCCTCTGTCCTCAGATGAAATGACTCATCACTGCTGCAGAAGAACAAAACCAACTGTTGGGTCCCAACATGGACAACATAGCAGAAATGACCATGTCCGAAAAGATGTCGATTTTTCAAATCTTACCACCTTAACGATCGATATCCAGAAGGCATTACAGAGTTGGACCAACTTTCAACATCATTTGGCCATCACAGCTCCAGCTATCGTCGAAGTCTGTTTCCAAAGGAGACCGACCATCCGGCTGCACAGTCCCCAGCATGAGCAAGTTTGACTGTATCCGCACGAGTTCGTTTTTGTACCTCCTTGTTTCTTCGGGACGAAGAAACGTTTTGTTCGTGGGGGAGATGTAGAAGGAGCAAGTCGACATAAGTCGACTTGAACGAAGACCGACTAAGTCGATGGGCCGACTAGTCGATCAGTTGACTAGGTCGGTCGGCCGACTAAACAGATTGATTAGTCGACTTAACTAACAGTCATGTCGGTTCGGTGAACCGACAGGTAGTTATTTTTTGTAACTGTTTGTAACTGGTATATATTAGGCTGTTGAGAAAAGCAAGAACTCAGTTCAGTTATGTGCCTTGTATGAACTCACTACATTAATATAATATGTTTTCCTATCTGTTCTTATCTCTTGTCTCTTATTTATGGTTATGTTTTAGTATGTGTTATTGGTAACCTTATGTGATGTGTGAGATTACAACAATTCTTATTCCCCTCTATGTATATTTACGCATTAGGTTGAAGTTCATAAACATCTTATTCTCAGAAAGGTTCCACAACTTTAAAAAATTCTAATATTATTTGTGAAAAAACTTTCAAACTAATATTATTTTTTGAAAATCTCCATTCTCAATTAATAAGTATTTAAACATTGTTTTTAGTTTATTTTTTTATTTAAATTTATTAATTGTTTTATTAATTTTTATTTTGCATTAATTAAATATTATTTTCATCTTTTATATTTTTTAATTTTACTATTCATTTTTATGATTTTCTTTTTTAGTTATGATTTTTTCCCTATATAAGTTTAGTTTTTTTATTTTTTATTTTTTATTTTTCTCTCTCTCTATGTATGGATTAGTTAAGTAGTGAGTTAAATGTGAATTCTAATTTTTCCAAAATATCATATGTTTCAGAATCATAATCAAGTTGATAATCATCAAATCAATTATTTTTTTAACTTTTTTAATAATATTTATTTATATATTAGTGTATTTTACTTTAATAATTTAACAATAATAATAATAGTATATTATTATTAGCCCCAAGGAGTAGCTTAGTTGGATGGAATCTGATTTTAAAGACCGTTTGATATTAAGACCAGAGGTTCAATTCTCATGAATCCAATTCTCTGGGTCCTTTGGAGTTAGACTCCCAAAACTAGAGCTGATAGGGAGAGGCCCCTTCAGGTGCCCCCCCTAGAATTATTATTGTGGATGTAGTGAGCCCCGACCAATATTCTCGAGGCTATGAACCATGTGAAAAAAATAGTATATTATTATTAATGATATTTTTATTATTTGTTTTTTCTTTGAGTATCTCTCTTAAGAACCAAGGGTTGGTCAAAAGATATTAATTGTAATATGTGATTCAAGAAGGTTGTCACCTATCCCCTACCCTTTTTGGTATATACATTGACAAGATAGAGGGTTGTTTGGAAGCCACTAGTTGTGTCGGCTCATCGTTGGTTGGTATTGTCATCAATCTTCCCTATGTTGATGATATTTTTCTTATAACAAGTAGTCCCTATGATCTCAACAAGAAACTAAAAATTCTCAAACATTTTTATAGTAGAATGGGTATGAATGTTAACACTAACAAAACAAAGGTTATGATAATCAAATCCCAAAATATCACATATGCTAATTTCATGTATGGCTTCAGTGGAATTATAACAATAAGAAAATTATTAATGGATAGTGAAAATCTTATATTGAAATCGAAAACAATTGTAAATCAATAGACCTATGGCTTTGGGATAAGGAGAAATCCATGTTTGAGATTTTCATCACTCATGTTATCTTAAATGGATGTGAAGTTTGGGGATGCATTGTCTCTAAAGAATCATGGAGAAGGATACTGAAAAATCCAAAAGCGTTTATAACATATAATTTCAAAATTAAAGGAAATACGACCTATCTTATCCTTCTTATAGTAGTAATTTTCTCCCCCACTGAGAGCATGGACATGACTAGGTACCTAATGTATAAGAACAAGATAAACAATATAGCATACAAGATGCTTCCTAAGATTTCTTCATACTCTAGTAAAAAACACTTGCAACTTAAGTGAGGTTGCAATAAAGATTCCATGTCTTGGCTAAATAATCGGGGAGTTGAGGAAAATGTCACTCTACAAAATAGTGATAATATTAAAAGTTTATTACATCTAGTTTTAAGGAGAAGTTGTTGTGTAATAAAGAATCATGTAGCACTCCGACCTTAGTTAGGATAATTATTTAATGGCATTAGTATCGATATGAATATGATTAGCATAAGGTATTAGTAAAAATTCAATTAATATAAAATAAAAAGAGAAAATGTTCATAAATTTAGACTAGTTATTAAATGAGTTAATTAACCTTAGATTGGTATTAGGTGCATGGAGGACAAGTGGTTCCAATCATGTATAATTGAGGAATTTATTAAAATTAGAAAATTAAGTAATAAAAGGGGGGAAAGACCAAGGAGAAAGGGATTTGGTCTTGCTGGTGGGTTTTGGGGGTTGTGTGCTTGTTAATGTTGGTTTCTTGGTTGTTTATGAGGGTGCTTATTAGAGGGCAGGGGGCTAAGGAGGAGGAGACTATTGTACTGAGGTTTATAGGGAATAGAGTAAGGTCTTACTTTGTTTGGCATAGGGTTAATTGTTGAGGGATCAAGCATCAACTTTTGTTGGGGGTTAGATTGAGTGGAGAGTTTCTCCCTCTTCCCTAGTTTTTATTGTTGATAGTAGAGTTGATGACTGACAAATTTCAAAGCTTGCTTGCACAATTGCTTAAACTAGTTATCAATCAGGTAAGTAGAGGTTCTTCTCCTTAGGTTATGGCTTTTAAATTTTGCTAGATGCCTGAGTTATATTAACTAATTACTTAGGAGGTTAGTGAATCTAATTGTTAATAGCTCCACATGATAAATTGATTATTTTTCTGTAAATTTCTTAAATAATCTGCTATTTCTTGAAGGGAGCCCTTACAACTTCCTAAGATTGCTTCATATTCTAGTCAAAACCACTTGCATCTTAAGTGAGGTTGGCATAAATATGTCATATTGTCTGGGATAAATAATTGGCGAGTCGAGGAAAATGTCACTGTACAAATTAGTGATAATATTAAAAGTATTATTACCTCTAAATTTAAAGGGAAGTTGTGGTGCAATAAAGAATTAGAGGATACGAGAAAATTAAGATATTATAAGGAGGTGATCAACCATATTCTAAAATATGAAGACCGTCTCTCTATTTTAACTAGCATAAAGAAGAAAACCAACTTTGCTAAAATAAGAGAAAACTCTCACAAGATCTATAGTGAAATAGGACACTAGATAATTCCTAAAATGCGATGAAATGAAATATTTTTTCATATTTATTTCACTAAGAGGATTGAAGATGAAAAACACTTTCTCATTGAATGTCCCATGTACACCTACATTAGAGTATGTTTTCAAAATATTTTCTACGATACTAACATTCCTAACATTTTTAACTCATCACAACTATGATGATCTAGGCCCATGCTTCTCATAAATTTTTTCAAGCATAAAAAATTCAGGTCCAATAAACCAAATCTTTTTCAATGGATGTTAATAACCATTATCATCATTGTTGGAATATATTATATTCCTTGGAAGGTAATAATGTCTTTGTATTATGTCGGAAGTTGTCTATAATCTTATGTAAAAGAGTAATACATTTAACCCATAGTTATATGGTGTTGTATTTACTTGTGTAGAGTATCTGTCCATGGTATTGTATTAAGAGATGTTATTTTGGAGAACTATATTATCCCACATGCAATATGTGAGAGTAATTCCTCCTCATCTCTTAGTATATAATAGGGTCAAGTGAGTCTCTACATATCATGTATTCTTGATGTAATAGTGGTACTATTGTGACACTGTTGTACATCATCTATATTCTTTAGGGTATTTGTGCTTTGCTCTCTTGTAAGATTGGAGAAGACATTCTAGAGATAATAAAAGAATACCATTAGGGTGAACCATGTATATCGGTGTTCTCTCGTCCTTTTCTTTTCATGTTCTTATCTTTTATGATATGTTGTTGGTTGCTTATATAGGTTAACTAGTTTAGCTTGACTCTACTATTCTAACAATCATGTTGTTTAATAATTTTACTATTATCTTTTAATTGTACTTTGATCAAATCCTTGTATAATAATATTATAATAATAATTTATTCACTTTTAATGATTATTTGAGCAAACCAATCCTTTGGCTAAAACTTTATTATTATTTTAATCATTTATGTTTTTTCTTATGTTTAATAACTATTTTTCTTTCATAAATCTTTCCACTATCTCTTTTCTTTTCTATTATTCAAAGTTATATCTCTCTACTACTTCTTTTCTATTATTCAAAGCTAGGGCTTTTATAGGGTTGGTACGGCTCGGCCATACGATCCGGCTTTTATCCCACCATTCTCTTTAAACCTTAACGACAGGGCTTTTATACGGCTTTTACCATTCCCGTTTTTCTATACGTTAATACAGCTTTTTCACTAAGGTAAATAATGAAATAATACAGTCCCAGCTTGGGGTAATGAAACCATCCGGTCCCATATCATTTTTGAATAAAGAAACCTATCTTGGAACCATCTGGCATCCCGAGTTCCCGCCCTACGTCATCGCGGTTCTGGACTGTCCCAAGTAGACAGCTTTCTAACCAAGATGAGTCTATTTTGAAATAACATTCCTAGTATTAAACTACTTTGAAATAGCAACAACCATTACCGTGGTCCTAGACAAGTTTTGATTCCGTGTTATTCAAAGTTAAGTTTTATTTCAGAAACCAAGAAAATGTACTATAAAAAACAATCAATCACAATTTAGAAGATGATGTCATCACCATGGTTGAGCTATTTGACACATTTTTAATGGGGATGAGAACCCATAATTAACCATTGTAGTTATATAAACATTTTTAAAATTATAAAGTAAAGTACTTATTTCACACTTTTCAATACAATAATATTATTGTCCTTTCATAATTTTTGGAAAAAAAAATATATAACTAGAAAAATATCTATTTATCTTTATACTACATAAATTTTAAAAAATATGTATTTAATTGTTTTTACTTTTAAAACTTAATAAGACATGCATAATTTTAAAATATGTAAAAAAGATTAAAATATTAAAAATACGTGTTTCAAAATAAAAAATTATAAAAAATGATCACATAAATTAAGATAATATATATATATAGGTTACACATATATTATTATGCATATATAATATCTCAACTTTACCAATTTACTTGATTTTATGAATTTTTACATTTAAAATAATATAAACATATGAATTTTAAAATATGTGAATATAGTGGGTATATTTAATATATAATATATATTAGATATTTTATTGTATAATATATTATGTTATAGATGGGTTTTTAAAGATTTATATATATAATTTCAAAATATTAATTGTTGAAGGACAAAAACTTTTTTGACAAGCTTCTTTTATAACTCACATTTTTTATTTCTAGTTACATTAATGTAGTGTTTTTAATTAATTTTATTATATATAACTTTTCAATTTGATTTAACTATGGTTTACATAGATTGTAGTGTAAAAGGTAAGTTGCTAATATACCTTCTCCACAAAATGACAAACTTATAATATTTTATTATATCTCTTATGAAGACTATTTTAGACTTCAAAATCTCTCTAATGATTAGGGTTGAAACCACTACGATTCCTCTATTGGTTGGGGATGTAGCAAGCAACTTTGAGGGAAATCAATTTTCGCTCTTTAATGAAATGATCCAAACCTTTCTAGGTATGTAGTTGACAATAGAATCAACGATCATACTTTTGGATTTGGAACTAGGGTTGCACCCTTTCCCCTCTTCTTTCAATGGTTTTGAACCAACCCCATACTTTGAATTGTTGGAAGTTGGTTGGCCACTAACATGATCTGCATGTCTTAGACATCGTTAGGAAGTTTTACTATTCGATGGGGATATGCTTCAAGGATCGAAGGGCTTCATTGATTTCTTTTTACGACATGTTGATCAGTGTGGAGATCTAGTTGAATCAACATCATAAAGAAGCAGAATCGAAGGAAGAAAACAAGAGATTGCATCAAGAGTCACTCATGAAATAGGCAGTTGGTCGAGCCAGAGGCGATGCAGGAACAAATGCATAAAAACTCCCAAGGATTTTCTCAGGATGATACGTGGTGTAGATATTTCAGTTGTACAATATGCAGATATGGAAGAAACAACGTTGATTGGGAAAGCACGCAGGAGATATTTCAATCTCCACTCCCTGGAAGAATGGGGAAAATAATGTTGGTTTGATCTTCTAAACTATGTCACAGAGGCCAGGGTTTTATCAAAGGGATGGGTTGTTTTCAAAATTGAGAGAAAGGGAGATGAAAATCGTATATTACAAAGGTTTTGGAGCATTGACTCCACTCCCATAATTTTTTAAAAATAGATGTCCATGTTTGATGCAGACAATGAAAGGATGAATGTGGCTATGGTGCGGGTTAAACTTCCTAGTTTACCTATATTGGAGTTCTAGAACATAAACTCTTTCAAATATCTTAGGATTTCTCCAAGGGCGTTCATAGATCTGGATATGTCCTTCATAATCATAAAAATAATGATTGTTTCTCAAATTCTGGTATCTCTAAATATCAGGGAAGGACTTCGTAAGGAGATTGAACTTTTCTAGGGAAAGGAGGTTTGTCGACAAAAGATAGATTATGAGGGAATCCCTTTCAGGTTCCATAGGTGCCATGCTTATGGCCATATTGCAGAACTCCCTTTCTCCCGAAATCCTTGAGGACTAAATATAAGATGGAATTGAGTTGTGGAACTCATACATAGGCTGACATGGAAAAACTGACAAAATATTGCTAGAGCAGCATGTGTCTTTATCCCCAATGACTGACATAAGGGATTCTTTGGATACGAGGAACTCACAATTCATAGTTGAGGACCGACCGACTGAGGTTTTGATACAATATGATGAATATGATGGAACTCGAGTGGCTTCTCAATCCGTTGAAAGGATTCCATCGACATCTTTAAGTAAGGATTTTGTCCCTTCCTCACATATTGTTTCTCTAGCAAATTATTTCAATTTGTTGGGAAATGATTGGAAGGATGTTGACTTAGCCTCCACAAACACTAAGTCACCAAAAAACAACCCTCTTTTCCCCTCCTTAGAGATTTCCTGCGCTCCAATTTTGACTGCATTGGTGATCATTTCCTAGTTGTTTTACAATCTTTTTCAAACAAGCCGAGGGTTTCTTCCTCTCTAAGCTCAGGAGAGCTACCTATTAATTTCCATCTCAGATCCAAGGAAATTCCTGATCTCTCCGAGATTCAGGTGAGTCATTTAGGGTTGGAAAAAAACCCCACCCAATCAATGAAAGGGAGGGGCCATGGGAGACCCTCACATCTTTCATTAACACAAGATCGTGCTTGTAGGGAGCATGTTGATGGCAGAAAACAATCCATATTTGGGGCTCTTAGAGTGGAGAAACCACCGAACGAGGTTCCTCCATGAACATTTTATCTTTCAATTGTCGGGGTTGGAAAGTCCCGTTAAAAAACTTGCACTAAGGTGATTGATTATAAAAAATCAGCCATAGATCGTTCTTATGCAAGACACTATGGGATATGGAGAAGTGGTCTCAATTTTGCTGAAAACTAATTTAAAGGACTTGGATTATATAACTCAAGATGAAAAAGGCATGTCTGGAGGTCTAACGATCGTATTAAATCTGAAATTCATAAAAGTCAAAAGCTTGTGGGTTTTTGAGTAAAGTCTAGGGCTAGAAGTCTATTCGGCTAAGTTGGCCTCATATTTCAAAATCCTAAACATTTACGAGCCTTATGAGGATCGAGTTCCTTTTTGGGACTTTTTTTTTGGAAATATTTCATCAAATCAGATAATGTGATAATTGGAGGTGATATAAACTTCACCTTAGGAGCTCACGAAATTTGGGGATCCGGGGCGAGGGTTGATCCTCTTGTTGATCATTTTTCTCAAAAATTACAAGGAGGGATGTTGGATGTTGAGCTGGTCAAATTGAAGCCCACTTGGTCAAATAAAAGGTTCGAGGAAAATAGAATTCCGAAAAGGATGGATCGATTCGTGGTAGCAAATAATTTGTTGGAATAGAATCTACTGCTTAGACAATCCATTTTCTCACCTCCTCTAATGATATAGAGACATTATTTTTGGGGGGGTCGAGGTGTTCCTAACAAAGTGTGCCATAAATCCACCCCTCCTACTAATTGCATATCTTACCCTCTACCTAACCTTAGGGATAGGAACCTCATAAGTAATTTCATGAACTTTCTTATCTAAGAGCTTGTTTCCTTTTATCCTAGTGTTTGAAATAACCAAGGCATGGAGATCATAGGGGAAGGTTATCTCCTTTGATTTATCACCAAAGTTGTGAATAAGACCAAGTGTTTCATACATTCCCTTGGTTTGTATGCCCTTTTATTGTTTCTATTTCTTTCATCTTGCTCATGCAATTTAGGAAAATTAGGCATGTTTTGAAAACTCACTTGGGATTAAATGTATCAACCTCTTTCAAATCAAATAACTAAATCCATGAGATAATTTGGTTATATGTGTAATGCTCTTGACAATGAACACTATAGATTTGAAGGGAGTAGAAATGAACTTCTTTGTCTTTTGGTCAAAGAAAATAAACCAATTCACATATTGTTGACATAACTAAATTAAAAAAATTAATAACACACAATTTTTGTAGGAGATAAGGCTTCCTTTCAACAACATATAGTCTAATATATTAAATATCCCTCATAAAAAACATTTTCTTTTTCTAATGAGAAAGTTGTGGGATTCCATGGTTATTTTCTCTAGCTCATGTCCAATTAACATACAATAAAAACTCCCAACAAAAAAAATCATAAAATCTATATTAATGAAGAGGATATGTGTTCCTTAATAAAATTGGATGACACCATTAAACTAAATTTGTTTAAAGTTAACATCTCCCTTTGAAAAAACCTCGAGAGAGAATTAGAAAAACCAATAAAAAATTCAAGTAGAAGGACATAAAGAATTTCATGGCCTTCTAAAAGTTGGACAACTGATGAGATATTTCATTTGAAATAACCTTCTCCAATAATAAATCATGTCCTTGTGTAGGGTGTAATATATGACATACATACTAATCATTGCAACAATATACATTTAAATTTTAGCTGTGCAACTCGGACATTGGACGAGATATATAGACCGTCTCTCTTTGAAGTGTAATTATAATTTTAGCTGTGCAACTCGGACATTGAACAAGATATATACAAGATATATAGACCGTCTCTTTTTAGTGTAATTATAGCAAGCAAGTTTGGAGAAATATAAAAAAAAAAACCTGAATCAAACTATGGATTTACCATAATGGAATGGTTTTTTTCCTTAGTTGGAAAGACAAGTATCGTGGCTCTTTGTTAAATAAACCTTATTTAACTCGAATATGGAATGCTCTTTTGATTTATGTTAGCTGGAAAATATGGGCAACAAGAAACATAGATATTTTACAGTAAATCTATATCAACAAGAAGTATTGTGGTTTGTTCTAGGGTCCTTTTAAGTGAAGCCAATCTTGCGCAAGGCAAGTTAATACCCATTTCTGAAACTTTAACAGAATAAGAAAAACTTTGGCTTCAAGAGTCTATTCTACAAAGAATGTGGATTCATCAAAGGCTCTCATATTTGCAGTCAACTAGTCAATCATTAAAACTTGAAATGAGGAATGAAGAATTCCAAAACTGCATCTTCAATATAAAGTGTCATGATTTTTTTTTTAATGGATTTAAAAATAGCAATACAAGGGAGGCAAGAGCTGAAAGGATCCTTTTGGATCGAGGAGGGAATACAAAATTAATATTTACATGTAGGGTCCGGAGAGCTACTAACAACCAAACAGAATGCTATGCTCTTTATTTGGATCTAGAACATGTTGTTTCCCAAAGAATTCATCCTATTGTTATAATTAATGATTCTCTCTTGATCATTTAACAAGCTAGGAAATAACAGGATCTCAAAGATAAAATAACACATAGACTTTTAAAAAAACGCATTGAAAACCTTCTTCGCCAAACTCTGGATGTTCAGCTTATACATATGTAGGGAGAAAACAATAGTCCATAAGTAGGCAAATGAAGCTTCCAAACTTTCCTCCACATGTTGGTTCTCCTTATTTCTCCCCAAAACATAAATGGGTGAAGGCTGGTGGATTAACATCAAACTTTATAAGTCAAGTTTCAGTAGAGAAAACTGTCAATACAGGTTTCTCTTTGTAAGGCAGCCTGAGATCAAAACCGGCTGCTCCGGGGAGGTAACATCTAAATCCAACCATGCTAAGGATCCCCGCATAATTTTGACGGCTTAGATACCCTTAGATTGTGGTTTCTCATACCAAAGACTAGCCCAGCAAGTCAAAAGACATTTGCAGCAAACCCCAAAAAAAAACATCAAACTCTATAACAAAATGTGATGTGGACTGGTTAGATTGAAGCACCCATAATCTATGACAACATTATATTGTTTACAATGTGTCCATATTACTCCTCCCCATTAGCATTCAATGCAATTTGCTCGAGGCTCTGCTACACACTTGTCATCAATTATGAAGGACAACTCCTTTAATGTTATAAAATGGATCCTTTCAGGTTCTTTGCCTCTCAGATAAGACCTCAGAGTGCACGAATTAAGTTTTATTTTGCGAGGAGGAGGAACACCCAGTTCTTTGATTTTGGAATGGTTATATTGGTTTCAATGGTCAATGCAGCTGCCATTTCCTTTGCCCTGAGGGAGTGACTGCTAGCTACCATTTCTGGTGGGTATGGTTCACGTTTTTCTCTGGAGGGAGCCAGCTTTTGATCTCGGGCAAGAGGAGAATAGGGAATTTGTAGATCTTAGGTGCTACAGTGTTGAGAATTTTTGGGTGGATGGAGGCCTAGCTTCAATAGTCCTTGGTCCTTGTTCTGACCAGACTTGGCATTTGAGTATTGTTTTCTTATCGCTCAGTAAGGTAAAGCAAAGCATTTTAATTGGCTAGTAATCTCCTCTCCTCCATTCCGAGTCAACGCAAGTTTTTGTTGGATTTATTTACAATTGCAAGGGGCGCTACGCTAGAATTGAATAGACATAATTCTATAATTGAATAGACATATATGGACGATATGGAAGGAAATACCAGAGTATAACAAGCTCAACTGACAGGTCAATAGTTATACCATCATCAGGATGACTCAAAAGGTAACTTTGGAGTTTGTGAGGCTCATGTGAATCAAATTCTTACTACTCTACTCTTGATCAACGTTGAAAGAAAAATACTTCAAGTTGACAGAGCAGTTAGGCAGTAGGAACAAGGATGAAACCAATGTTCAATAGGTCGAGCGTGATGCTATTATTATCTCCAGCTCCCTCTCAGATGATGATGAATAGAAGAAGGAAATGGTGATGAATACCAGGTCATTGAATAAGTCTCAACCAATATAATTACTTCGATTCGGTATACCTTGGAGTTTTCATCTGTTAGTTATATAATCCATTTCTTTAAAATGGAGCTACCACTCCCATGTGCGTCTAATAAATCATAAACCTTAGAGACTCTAGAAAACTTTGTGAGTTTTGGTAGGTTGGTCATTCTTCTGCATGTTATAGGGGTGAATGTTAAAGGGCACCTTTCCTTCCTCTAAATTCACCAATGCTCACCAATCTATTCTTGGAATCAAAACACTTGGCACAAGAATGTATAATATATCTAAAATTAAAAATTATAGCCGTGCAATCGACCTTTACTAACCTTGAAGTCCACTGTTTAATTTTTCTTTCTTGGGTATTCTTCCTACATTCCTGAGTACCATTTATAAGCAACAATCTAATGGAGTCCTTATTGTTTTGAACCAATGATTTGATATTTCCACAAATTTCAAACTTATTTTTGGTTTCATTCTTCTTCATCATAATACCTTACATTTTCCTAATATTTTCATGACACCCTGTATGAGTTACGCTTTATTCGCCTTTCAAAAATACCACATCATCAGATATCATTGTACATGATTATATTTTCCATAAACAATTTTGATTTCGTTTTAGCTCTCATCGTATTCCACCTTAAATATAGAATTCCATATGTCGATGTAGTGGGTCACCACTTCCAAATGGAGTAAATGCACAGGGAACAATGAATATGGGAGGATTTTGCATTCGCATTCTAAAAGTCACATACCATGCAAAATGCAGGGTAGGTGGAAGTAGGGGGACTCCAACAGAGTTTTGCATCGACATGGAAAAGCAATGTGGGAATGTGGTAATGTGAGCAAAAGGGAACCAGGTAAGGTTTTTGCATCCACGTCGTAAAGGAGTGCGGGATGTAGAATGCAAACATTTACAATTTTGGAGACTTCCTTTACAATGTTTATGATGTTTGACAAGTTATGCTCTAATTGTTTTTATCATTTTTAGTTTTGGCTTAAATTTCTAATTGTTTTGTGTCTCCATGTTGATATCCTTGCATAATTATATCCTTTTGTTGAGGTCTTAATAATCCCCAAGTTTTCTCTAGAAAGTTTGGGACCCTTTGTTTTTATTTGAATAAAATTTTCTTTTGATTTGTATCTTTCCTTATTCTTTTCTATTTTGTTCCTAGTTAGGGGTAGGCCTCTCTTGTATTCACTCAAGGATTTGTGCTCTTTGATTTATGGTTTTTCACTTTATAAAGGTACATATTGTTTTCAGTTTCCTTTGAAAGGAGTTATGGGTCATTGCCCCCAATTTTCAAATTTGGATTTATTGTGCTTATATTTCATTTATAGGGTTGATATTTAAATCGGGACCAATCTCTTGATTGTGCCTATTCTTCTGGTTTGAATCCTTATTTTTTCTTGGTTAACCAATTAGGCCCAATCAACCATTCAAACATATTTTCATCTTCTTTTCCTTTGCAACTTTACATAGTTTGGGACCGCATTTCAAATAGACACTTCTCCCCTTACCTTATTTTTACTTAATTTTATACTTCCCAATTTCCAAATCAACCTCAATATTTTGATTGGGACATCTTATATCTTTCAAACTATTTATTGCTCCAATTGTGGAATTATGATTGATCTTTTGATTGGTCCTCTGCTTTGGTTATGCATCTAGTCATTTGTATTTATTCTCTTGTTTACATAGTAATCTCCTTATCGAAGATAAAAGTGGTGATGCATCAAGGGTGTTATTTTTACTCTTGTAGTTCGATTATTTTAGTATGGATAGTTGCATTATGAATTGTGCATTTTATATATGATGCATTTCATTATCTAACATGATACAATTCTACTTAGTTTCGTAGATACTAAGCCATTCTATGGGGTTTTTTACTATAAGAGGCTATCTCCAAGCTTCCAGTGAGATGAATTTCAATCCTCACTAATATATTATGATGTAATTTAATGTCTCTAAAAGTTTGATAATATTATGAACTTATTTGATTAAGTTTTATAAAGATATTTCGCACCCTGCTTAGATTTCAATGAAAAATGGACTAGTTTTCCAGTTTGAATTAAATAGTCAATCTAAACATATAATTTTTCTTTCCTTTTTATTATGAACATTCATTAATATGCTGATTGTGATATTCCATGTATGAAACTAAATATTAGAGTCTCCTTTCCCGTGTTTGGAAATCCCAGAAGTTTAGTTGGTTGCTTAGGCCTAGTGACTAGTTTTTCTTTTGCGACCATTAGGATTCTTTTTTACTATTCAAATATGGTATAAAATTACTAATGATGATGTTAAAATCCTAAATAGATTTCTAGAACCCTCTTAATTTCCTCTTAGCCATTGGTTTCTTGGAGACTGCTTGTAAAGATTTCATTTTGCACCGATTGGGACTCCTAGAAGCCTAGAAGTAGACTTCAGCGTGGATGATGTTTGAAACCTAAAAGGTACCAACATCCAGGTGCTTAGGAATATGAAATTTCAGTATCCTCCCTTGTCTTTTGGTTTCATCTGCAAATCCCAATTTATTCCCTCCTCAGCTTGTTAAATTTCCCACCTGTCAGCTAGTGTCTTATAATTTGTTTTAAAAATTTATTGCATAGAGTTAGTGGACCTGAATTCTGACTCAGGTTCATTACAGTGGTATCATAGCATGGTCCTCTGAACCTACTCTTAACTTACCTTTCTGAGTACCAAAAGAGATCCCAATCCAAGACACAAAAATCCTAAAGATCTTTTCATTGTTGGAGAAGAGGAGGTCGGTTCCATCCAAGGGAACATTCGAGGAGTGGAAGGAAGTATGGATGACAGAGGCATAAGTAGAAGAGAAATGGATGAAGCATTTGCACATAACATGCTGAAAATTATGGAGAAATTCACCCAAGTACAAACAGAAACCATAGACGTTCTCTCTAGGTTGGTGGACAAGAAACTTAGGGAAAGTCAACAATAGTGGTTCTCACCAAGAGGAGAAAAAGGTATTCAAGGACAAAATATTCTCTAATATTGGACCCCATAATAGACCACTTGAATTCAAAGAGCTTCTAAGGTCTAATATGCCAAAGTTTCTGGAGCATAGAGTGGAGGAAGCTAAAGTTCCATTTGAAGGGCTCACACCAATAGAAATTCGGCTCACAGAATACATGGCTTTCAGTGAAGAGTTAAAAATAAATTTGACCTTTAAAAACCATTGTGATTATCAAGATAGGGTCAAATCCAAAGGAGGTAATAGAATTCCTATTCAAAACTTTGAGTTGTAGAGAACCATAGGAGATTGTTCCCTTCCTTATTTTGATGGATTTGCAAAATGCACTGCTAACTCATAGGTGCAGAAACTTGATACTTATTTTCTACTGAATCCTATGATGGAAAGAGATGCCATTAGGATGGATACCTTGCATTTGGAAGGAGATGCAAGTGATTGGTGGTTTCATGGGTTAAGAACCTTGGGACATGATACAATGACTACCTATGAAGAGTTCACCAAAGGGTTGGTGAACATATTTGATAGAAGAGATCCTGATATGTCATTCAGGGGTCTTGCTCAATTAAAGCAATTAGGAACAGCAAAAGCTTACATAACATAATTTTAAAAGGTGGATGTCATGGTGAATGATGTATCAGAATCCCGCTTAGTTCTTTTGTTTACAGAAGGACTAGTAGAGCCACTTAAAGGTTTGGTTAAAGATCATCAACCTCATACACTACAAGATGCCATGGATAAGACTTGGGATCTTCAAGACGCTATCCCAAAAACCAGCTTTCCACCAAAGAGTAATTTTCCATCAAGACTCAAGGATAAGAGACCTTTCCAAAAGGGTCCCAATGGAAACTTCAAGAGGGATAACTTCTCTAAATATTGAGATGAATTGAGGAGAAAGAAGTTGTGCTTTTCATTCTAGGAGCCATGGTTTTCGGTCCATAAATGTGCTAAGGGGAAAGCACACTGTATTGAAGTTTTTTCTGAAAGTGAAGATGAAGGAGAGGATGCGGACCATCCAATAGTTGCATAAGAAAATTTTGAATCAACTGAAGAGGAGGAGTAACCAGAACCAGATACTGGAAAAATTGCTATTTTGTCCTTAGTCCCTAGATTTCATACTCTCTGGTTCAAAGGAGTAGTCCAAGGGTAGAGAGCCATTGTTTTGGTGGATGGCAGAGCCACCCATAATTTGAGTGATACTACAATGGTGGAGAAAATAAAACTTCCCACCAAATCCTTCGATGGATTCATTGTCATAACCCTTGGGAATCACTCCATGAACTGCACAAAATGGATTCCCATGCTGCAAGTGACCATTGGGGACTATATAGTTAGTGAAAATATCTATGTGGTGAATGTGGATGACACTAATGTAGTGATGGGAGTCCAATGGTTATTTTCCATTGGTGAACATTCTGTGAACTACCAAGTTCCAAAAATGAAGTTTAAAGGTTTTGATGGGAAACACGTTGTTTTGACATGTATGAACACTTACCCAAAGCAATTGGTCTCTTCCCACAACATGAGATCTATATTAAGACATGAAGACATAGAGTGAGATGTTGAATGTTTCATTGCTTCCCAAGGATCATCCATAGATATTTCACAACATCCCGAGGACATTAAGGTACTGCTAAAAAAGTATGAGATTTTTTTGGAGATATTCCTCCAGGGAAACCACCAGACAAAGGGGTTGAGAATGTGATAGAATTGGAGGTAGGGACACTTCCTATCATGATTAGACCTTACAAGCATCCCAAAAAGGATGAAAGATGAAATTGAAAGGACCATAAAGGAGTTGTTGGAATTGGGGTTGAGTAGACCCAGTACCAGTCCTTTTGCTTCATCAGTGGTGTTAGTGAAGAATAAAGATGGGACCTTAAGGATGTGCATAGTCTATAGAGCTCTGAATAAAAGAACCATTAAGAACCGTTACCCCATCCCAAGGATTTATGAGTTAAACGATGAGCTGCATGGGGCCGATTGTTTCTCCAATATTGACCTTCGTTCTGGAGATCATGAAATCCATATGAGAGAAGAAGACATACAGGAAAAAAAAAAGAAAAAAAAAACTTTATTTTGTCATTATGGCCATTTTGATTTCCTAGTCATGCCCTTTGGCTTAACTAATGCACCTGCCGGATTTCAATCTTGCATGAACATGGTGTTCAAGGAGAAAGTCCATAAGTATGCGTTAGTATGTTTTATGATATTATAATATATAGTAAAAATTGGAACGAACAACTGCAACATTTGGAAGCTGTACTAACCATTTTTGCAGACCACTCCTTGTATGCAAAGTTGTCCAAATGTGAGTTTGGGAGACTTGGTTGTTGTATCTTGGTAATGTGATTGGGAAAGTGGGGGTGAAGGTCCACATCGAAAAGATCCAAGCTATCATAGGTTGGCCAAGCCCCAAGAATGTCACAGAATTGAGAAGATTCCTTGGAATCTGCACTTACTATTGGAAATTTGTCAATGGGGTTTCTCAACTAGTAGCTCCCTTGACTGATCTTACCAAGAAATAAGCTTTATGTTGGTTAGAGGAAGCTGAAATTTTTTTTGAGAAGATGAAAAATATTATGAGAAGTTGTCTAGTTCTTTCTCTCTCTAACTTCACTCAACTTTTTGTTCTTGAGTGTGATGCCTCTAGGGAAGATATTGGAGCAGTACTGATGCAAAATAGGAACCCGATTTCCTTTGAGAGAAGAAAGTTGTAGCCCCATGGAAGACATTATTCCATCTATGAAAAAGATATGTTGGCCATAATGCATGCCTTGGCCAAATTCCAACAGTACTTGGTGGGTAGCAAATTTGTGGTCAAAACAGATCACAACATCTTGAGACATTTCTTGACCCAGAAATAACTTAATGATAGGCATAAAAATGGGTATGTAAATTTCAAGCTTATGAATTTGATATAGAGTATAAGAAGAGAAACATGAATGAAGTAGCAGATGCTCTATCAATAAAACCAATTTTTTTGATATGGAGGTCCCTAACGGCTAGAAAGAGCAACTATCCTCAGAATACTCCAGAAATCAAATTTCATGTGAACTTATCAATAGAGAAACTAGAGATTACATGCGCAAAATAGTGGATGGGATCATCTACTATAAGGACAGGATTTACTTAGTACCATGATCATATCTAAGAAATAATATTTTGGAAGCTTCCCATGATTCACCACTAGCAGGGCATCCTGGTTTTCTGAAGACTTACCGAAAGGTTAGGGAGATATTTTTCTAGAAAGGATCCAAAGTTGATGTGTTGAGGCATGTGAGAGAATGTAAAATATGCCAGCAAAATAAAGTATAGCACACACATCCATCTGGTCTACTTCAGCCACTGCCTATCGCAAATAAAAAATGGGAAAGCATTTCAATGGACTTTATCATGGAGATAATTGGTGCAAGGTAAGGATTGCATATATGTTGTAGTTGACTGATTGACCAAGTTTGCACACTTCTTTGTTGTTCCTTCTACCAGCTCAGTAACTCAAATTATTGAACTCTTCTTTAAAGAAGTGTTCAAATTGCATGGATTTCCAAAGATAATAATTAGTGACAAAGATAGTAAGTTTACCAATTCCTTTTGGAAAGAATTGTTTAAATTGGTGGGAACATAATTGAACCTCAGTATAAGTTATCATCCTCAAATTGAGAGGGTCAATCAATGGTTGGAAAGTTATTTCATAAATTATGTGACAGGAAAACAAAAGACATGGATCAGATGTTTGCATCTGGGAGAATTATGCTATAACACTACTTATAATCCGTCGCTAGGCATGTCTCCCTTTAAGGCCCTCTATGGATATGAAGCCCCAACTTATGTGGATCATTTTTTTGTAGAAAGTAAAGAACCAAAATATGAGGAATGGATTCAAGAAATACAAGACACCCTGAAGGAACTCAAGAACAACTTGTAGACTTCTCAAAACCAACAAAAAATATATGCAAATAGGAGTAGAACTGAGAGGCATTTTCAAGAGAACGACTTAGTATAGTTAAGATTGCATCCTTACAGAAAATCAACTCTGAAGGGTAAAGGAGCTGAAAAATTAAAACCTAGGTTCTATGGTCCTTATAGAATAGTAAGGAAAGTTGGTGAAGTTGCTTATGAACTGGAATTACCTAAGAATAATAAGGTGCATAATGTTTTCCATGTGTCATGTTTGAAAAAGGAAGTTGGACAACAGGTAACAGTTTTAGCAGATCTTCCACCTTTGGATGATGAAGGGAAGTTAATTTTGGCTCTAGATAAAATATTGCAGACCAAAGACAGGAAACTCAAAAGCATAACCATTAAGAAATACTTAGTCTTTTGGAAAGGGCTACCAGTGAGGATGGCACATGGTAAAATGAACAAGCGATGCAACAACCTGAAATGCAATTTCTCGAGGACAAGAAAATTTTGGGAGGGGAAGACTGTAATGTCCCTCCCAAGTGACCATGATGTTATGTGTCCTAAACCCCTAGTGGTTCTCATATAGGAGGGGTTGTTTTGTAAATAAATAATCATGGATATGCATATTAGAATAGGATGCAATTTCTAATTTTAATTAATATTATGACGTTTTAATAATTTTTATGTTAAGTCATGCCTAGGTGACAAGGAGGGTGCATAGGTCCCAGTGGACCATGAGTTGTCAACCAGAAAAGGAAACTTAGAGCTAATAAAGAAAAATTCCAAAAGAAATCAAGCCACAAATATAGAATCCTAAAAAATCAGTTAGAGAGAAAATCTAGGACAAAGGAGGCAATTGTAGAAAAGTTGCCAAGGTGAAAAGAAAGAAACTTTTGGAGGATGCAGTTTCTAAAATAGAAATAGGCAACTCAGTCAAAAAGGAAAGAGGGTGCAATTTCTAAAGGAGTAAAACAAGTATGACAAAAGCACTAGGGCATAGTTTCCAAAAAGATGAAAAGTTGGGTCAGGAAAAAACAGGAAAGTGGGAAAGTTTCTCCATTCTTCCATGAGGGTGCATTGGTCAAGGTGGCTTGGGCGTGAAGATAACTTGCCTATATAGGAAGGAGAGCGCACCCCTCTTCCAACTTTTGGTCATTTTGTTTTTGAGTTTGATATTTTCTCTCAGTAGTTGAGTGATGTGCCTCAACCGATGCTTTGGGTGGTGTACCCCTTAGCTAGAGGTTTTCATGTTTTGGTTTCTAATGTCAATGCAACCATTGAAGAATTTTTATTGCATGTTATGATGTATCCTTCAGCTAATTTACATATCATTCAACAGAGTCTCGATACCTCCTTTCAGTTATATTCACTCTTCTTTATTCCTCCTATCCATTCTAACCACTTATACTATGAAACAAGAACTTGACACAGTTCTTGTTTTTCCCTCTCTTAATTTTAGTAGCTTTTATTACCTTCGTTTCAAAAAGGGTTGATACTTGTATCACACTTTTTCATTTTGAGGCATTTTTGGGACTTTGAATCATCTTTGTCGTAAAATATTTTTAATTTCTATTTTCAAGTGTGTATTTTAAAATTTTAACAAAATAACATACATTTAGAAGCAAGTTATAATGAAAAACATATACGTTTTGCAAATTTTTCTTTAAAACAAGACATTTTTATTGACAAATTTGTAAAAAAATCCAGAAAATAAAGACATTTAAAACCATTTTCAATGGATATATTTTGTATAAAAATGATATTATTTTATATTATTTTCTAAAAAGTGACAATTCACATAAATTCAAGAAAAACTATACCATATATTTTTAAATAATATATTAAAAACATTATATACCGAAATTTTATTTCTAAAATATAGTCTGAAAGTCAAAACATTACTAATATATCTTATAAAAAAGTTGTCAAAGTTAACATTTTCTTCAAGACATGAAACTAATCAACAATATCGTGTAGGACAAATTCATCGAAATTAGAATTGTCTGAGCTTGGATTTCTTCAGGGACATCAATGTCCTCTTCCATTGGGTCTATTAGTTTTTCTAGATCTTATAAGGTTAATTAGGATCTTTGTCTGAAAGAATAACAAGTACAACAAGATGCATAAGATATAACAGATACATAAGACACAAATATTTTCACCAGGGAAACCATAAAGGAGAAAACCCCACAAACTTCCTCACAATAGTACAGTCACAAAGACTGTGTCATAAGATGATCAAACCCAGTAATAAGAAGTCTCCAACAAATATCTATCTCTCCTCCCTTGTCCTCTCTCTCTCTCTCTCATGCGAACTTGAGTGTGTGTGAAGTGTGTATAAATGAGGGACGGCGCCTCCTTATTTATACCTTTCAAGTGACTGATCTATTACATGATTGGGGCCGACCTGTTACCCTAACAGGGCCAACTTCTCATAGAAAGACTCCAAATACACATTACATGATGTTACACTAGGGTCTATTGCCCCGACTTACAACGGAGGTTGTATCTCAAGGTCTAGACATAATAAAGACATCTTGCATGGAGGAAAACACATTTCCAATGGGGGTACAACAACATATAATGATAATTTACATCAGAATATCTTCCAAAGTTACAAATACATCAACACTCCCTCTTAACTAGGAAGGTATTCTCTCTCTTCCATAGTCATCAACACATATGGTACAATCCTCATCATAGAGTCATCATCATGGAAGATTCCATCATCATCTTCTTATCTATCATTGAATGGTACTATCTAACATTAGAAGTTTCTACAGATCTATCCCTTTTTCATGTTGGGTGCAAGCGTAGTCATCATCTAGGTCTTCAGCACATCTCAAGAAAGCCATCATGTAGGAACTATCCATGACCTTCTTTACATTGCCATGACAATAACCTGCGTCTTCTACCTTTATCTCATTGTATCAAGATCATCTCTTTTGTCCTACACAAGAAAATAGAGCACAACACATAGAGCACAACCCAGATGCATACCACCTATGTTCTATCACCATAGGATTAAGCCAGGATATTTTCATGTCATCAAGACAACCTGCAACTTCTACTATACGAGAATATCTTAGGAGCACACTCAGTGCATTACTTATCTAGAGGGCCAACCTGCATTCTACCAGTAAAGGAGAACCATCTAGGTGCACCTCATGTGCTTCATTACCTTATCATCTCAACATGGGAACTAACACACACACACACACAGAAACACACACACATATGTAAGGACTGATTATGACCAAACAACCTACTACACCAGGACTTTTAAGTTCTAGGTCAACCTCAAGGAATTATTACATTGGAACAACCTACGTTCAGGATATTTTCCGTTCAGATAACCTTCGGGGTGTATTACATCCAAGTAACCTACGTACCACACCAAGGCTCTTTTTACACTCGGACAAACCACAGGACTTATTACATTCGAGTAACATGCGTACCACGCCAGGGCTCATATTTACACTCGAATACCTGTCTCAGGACTGATTATGTCCAAGGATAACCTACAAGCTTCTCCAGGACTGAATACATCTGAGGACAACCTACAAGACTGATTACATCTGAGCATCATGCTTCACCAGGATTTTTCTCGTTCAGACAACCTATCTCATTTCCCATGTAAGATATTATGCATCCACATCTTCTGGTCTATTGTTATTTATAACATAGAAACATATCAGGATTGATTACATCCAAGGATAACCTACGAGCTTTGCTAGGGCTTATTACATCCGAGGACAACCTACAAGACTGATTACATCTAAGAAACCTACGATCTTTGCCAATATTTTACACTCAGACAACCTGTCTCTCCAACTATGCTAAAACACGTCACTCCCTCTTTCGAGGGGTCTTGTTCTAGATCACAACAAGTCTTTCTCTGAAGTACTTGAACTTCACTTTGGCTAGAGTCTTGGTCAACATATCAACTATCTGCTCATCCGTTGCCACATAATTGAGCTTCACTGCTTCTCTCTACACCATATCCCTGATATAGTAGAACTTGATCTCTATGTGCTTCAACTTGTCATGGAAAACAAGGTTCTCCAATAGATTCACACAACTTTAATTGTCACAGAAGATACAAGTCACATCCAACTGGAGATCAAATAAGTTAGACAATAGATTTCACAGCCACACTTTCTCGCAACTAACCGAGCAAGCGACACTATACTCTTCCTCGATTGTACTCAGTGCCACACATGATTGCTTCTTGCTAAACTAGGAGATCATGCCAGATCAAAAACTGAAGCAACAACCCGAAGTTTTCTTCATGTCAGTGGTGCTACCTGCCCAATCTGAATCAACATAACTATGTAGGTTAATATTTTGATTCACATCATGTTTGAGCCCATAAACCACTATACCTTTTGTGTACCTCAATACATGTTATGTAGCTATCATGTGAACATGTCTTCGATCAGTTAAGAATTGGATTAGGGTGTTCACTACAAAGATTATGCCTGGTCTCGTATTCGTTAGGTACATCAATTATCCAGTCATTTGATGATACATCATGGAATCAATAGACTCATATGAAGCATCACTCAGAATATTCAAGTTAGATTCCATAGGTGTGGCTATTTCCTTGCAGTACAACATTCCAAACCTCTTCAAAATCTCCATTGCATACTTTCCTTAACCAAGGAAAATATCATCTACACTTTGCCACACATCCATGCCTAAGAAGTAGTGCATCATACCTAGGCCTTTCATCTCAAAATATGTATCAAGTCTCCTCCTTGCATATTTAATTAGTTCATATTCTCCTGTTAGGAATAGGTAATCAACATATAGCATGAGCATCACTGGTCTTTTGCCTTCAACTTGGAAGTAAAGGTTGGAATCTGATTTACTCTTGGCAAAGCCTAGGCTCATCGGGAAGCTATACATCATGTCATACCATGTCCTCGGTTCTTGTTTCAATCCATACAAGGCCTTCTTCAATTTGCACACATGGGTATACATGTCATGTGTCTCGAATCCCAATGGTTGTTCCACGTACACTTCCTCCTTGGTTACACTATTCAAGAAAGTTGTCTTGACATCCATTTGGTGTATTTTCCATATCATAATTGCTACTAATGCAAGTATGGTCCTAATGGAAGTGTAGCTCTCCACAGGTGCAAATGTCTCTTCGTAGTCTATGCCTTCTTTTTGTGAGAAGCCTCATGCTATGAACCTTGCCTTGTATTTCTCGATGATGCCATCTACAACATGCTTGATCTTGTATATCCACTTCAAAGTCATGACAAACTTCTTTTCTAGTCTTGAAACTATCTCCTAGACATCATTCTTCATGATTCACTGATATTCCTCGATCATAAAGTCCCTCCATTCTTTCTATTCTGCAGCCTCTTCATAAGTGGAAGGTTCTCTATCAATGATGTCACACAGTAGGGCCACATAGCTATTGTAGGGATTTCCCCTTTTCCTTTCTCTATGTACTCCTTCTGGAGCGCCATACCTTTATGCTTCTCGTATGAGATTCCGTTCCCATGTTGGTTTCCTCTTGTGGGAGTCCTTCTCAAGGATTGTCTCTACCGGCTCTTGTGATTCTATCATGTCATGATTTTCATGGTATTCTAGAATTTCTTCTCCAATTTCCATACCTCGGGCTCTCATCTCTTTAGGTTCCTCTTCCTCTTGAATATGTATCCTCCTGGATCTTAAGTATGTCAGGTCTTCATCAAAGGTTACATCTCTACTGATGTCGATATTATTGAATCCTGGGAAGTATATTCGGTAGGCCTTTGATGTGTCACTGTATCCTACGAAGATACCCTTCCTCCCATAAGGATCGAGCTTGGTCCTCTTCTCCTTTGGGATATGTATGTACACCGAGAATCCAAATATTCTTAGATAGCTAACTTCTATTTTCTCTCCTGAGAAATCCTCTTCTAGAGTCTTGTTGTCAAGTACTCGATGAGGAGTGCGATTATATACACACACAACTGTCCTTGCTTCCTCTGCCCAAAGGTGCATAGAAAGATCCTTGTCATGTAGCATTGCTTTTGCTGCTTCCGTGATGGTTCAGTTCTTTCGTTCTGCGACCCCATTCCGCTGAGGATTGTATGGAGTGCTCAACTCCCTCTTAATCCCAGATTCTCTGCAGAGTTCCTTGAATTATTTTGAGGTGAATTTTCTACCATTATCTGACCGTAGAGTCTTGATCTTCCTTTTGATTTGGTTCTCGACCAAGGTTTTATATTCCTTGAACTTACTGAATACTTCATTTTTTCCTTTCAAGAAATATATCCAAGTCTTACGTGATAAATCTTCTATAAAGTAAACATAGTACACATACCCGCTTAATGAGCTAGAAGACATGGGTCCACATACATCCAAGTTTACTATCTCCGGTATTCCTTTATCCTTTCTCTCACTATTGGGAAATGTCTTCTTTTCATTATTTCCTTATGCACATCCTTTGAAAATGCCTTCATGCTTTGCATGGATCTCTGGCAGTCTAGAGACTGCTTTGCTTGCCATCGGTAGTTCTCTATAGTGCACATGCGTAAGCCTTCTGTTCCATAGTTCGCTTGGTTCAATTGACTCATGAACGAGTGCTTGTTCAGGTTGTCCATTTAGCTTGTACAAGCCTCCGTCTTCTTTTACAATCACTATTGCATCATCTATTATCTTCCCTCTAGGCCACATCAAAACTTGGCCATCGACAAGTGCAACTCTCATTCCCTTTGCATCTAGTGCAGAGATGGAGAGAATACTCTTCTTCAAACCTGGAACATATAGCACATCCTTCATCTTTAAGGATTTCTCGGAGTCTAGCTTGTATGAAGCTTCTCTACTCCCTTTTATGGGGTATTGGTAATCATCCCCAAGTTTCACCTTATGAGGTGACTCATGTTCAAACATATCGACGAATGATTCCTTGTATCCCATCATGTGTTTAGAAGCTCCACTATCCAGAAGCCAATCATTGCTTCCGTGTGATATAAATGTTACACCGTATCCGAGTGTAATCAGTTAGCCCATATCTAGGTTAAGAAGGAATATATTCCATCTTCAGAATAATAATGTATAAATATATAATATTTGAATGGATGATAAAATACATTGATAAGCCTACTTTAAATATAGCTTAGGCATACCTATTTGAAGAGTCGCAACTCTTGGTTCGTATGTTTAGTAATTATCTATTATTATTGATTATTTTATTCATAACATTTCCTTCCCCTTAAGAAATCTTTGTCCTCAAAGCTGAGTTTGTTCATGTCGTCTTTTTATTCTGGCTTTGTGTGGAACTGATGACTTGATACATACAATTTTGATTACGATCATTGCTTCGTTTTGATTCTTTTGTCTTGGAATTTGCATTAAGTATGAACTTAGTGAAGTTTTGTTTACATTTTTTCCACTTGTGTAATTGCTTATTTTAACTATTTTTGTCAACTAAACAGACTCGACATACATGATGACATTAACTATTTTCGTGTTGTCATTCTCAACATATTCAGTGTAAGTTCCTTTGAATGGGATTTTTTGCTTATAATGCTCATAAGAACACCAGTCTTATCTTGTGTCTGATAGATATTATAGTTGTTTTCAATGATGTTTTTTATATCCATCCTTGTGATGACATCTGTCCTTCATGCGTTTTTTATTGTGACATTACTGTCAATGCATTGATCATATTTATTGTTAGCAACTTCGGCTTGTCTCGTACCAAAATTTTGGTGAGGATCAAAGTTTCTCCTTGTCAATTATTTTGTTGTCAGTTTCATCATTACTAGGGTATGCTATATCTTTGTCTCACAAATTATCTAGATCGATGCCATTACTCTCATCGGGGATGACATAATAGTCTATTGTATCTTCCTCTTTTACATAAACTTGGGTGGCTTCTTCTACATGATTTTCACATACATCTTTATTTTCTTTAAATGTTTCGTCAATGGATTTTTTTATTTCATCTATGTCCTCAAGGATTTTCTCCAGGAGATTCACAAATTCTTCACTATAAGATGTCATGGATGTTGTACAGGGACTTTTTGGCTTATGGATTGAAATGAGAGACAATTTATGGTCTTTAATGATTAAAAAATAAAAATCTAAAATTATAATAATTATTCAAAATAATATTATTATACTATGAATTTTATTTTTATTATATGGTTGTGTAATGGAATAAATATTATAACAATAGTAAAAATTATTAAGAATAATAATAATTTATTATTATATTATAATGATTTGTTTTGACGTCAATTTTGTAGGGTTTATGAGTTTATGGAAGGAAAGAGGATGGAGTGGCAGACGCGGTAGAGGAGAGGGGAGGTGGTGCACGTGAGTGGAGGTGGAGTAGGAACCGGAGGTCGGGGTGGAAGTTGGAGCAAACAGGGAGCAGGTGCGTTGGAGGAGGGGATGGCATGAGCTTGGAGGAAGGGAAGTATAGGCGTTGGAGTGTAGTGGGGTGGAGAGATTGGGAGAAGTGTTTGTAGGGATGAAGGTGTTGAGGCGTGAGGGAGCGGGAAACGTGGAGGGCAAAAGGTGCGGTATATGGAAGGAGTGGGACGCAGGTGCAGTGGATGGAAGGAGCTTGTAGTCGGCAGGACGGTGGGACGTAGCGAGAGAAGCTGCTGGGAGCATGTGGGGTAGGATGGGTCGATAAGAGAGCCCGCGATGAAGGGTAGGAGTTGTAAGCAGCGTGAATTGAGAGTGAAAGCACGTGGGAGGAGAGGATGCGAAGAGATCATGTTGAACAGGGAAGGGTAGTCTACAATGAAGGGAATGGAGTGAATGGGATCATGTTGAACATGGAAGAGGAGTGAGAGGGACGATAGGAGGGGAGCGCGAGATGGAGTAGTAAGGAATGGAAGTGATGGAGTTTGCGTGATGGAAAGCTCGAGTGGTAGGGATCTGGACGCGTCTGAGTATGGAAGGAGATGTTGGATGACTAATGTGTTGGGGAGGGTGCGATATCTGAGGAAAAGTGCAATGGAAGTGAGGAACTATAAGGAATGGATTGGGAAGGTAAGGGATGTATGAATGTGATGGGGCACGAGCAGGTAATGTGGGTTGGATGTGTAGAGGGATAATTGAACAGGTGAGTGCCGATGAGGGTGAGGAGCGATATGGTTGTACTGTGCATGGAGTATGCAATGGGAGAATGGAGTATGTAGTGGGAGAGGGGAGCAGGTATGGAACATAGAGTGTATTGACAAGAGGTGAGTATGAGAGGAATAGGAAGTGTGCATTGGAGGGTTTTGGAGGTGCCAAATTCGAGCTTAGTATAGGAGGAGTGAATCCGCTCTAATACCAATGTTACACCGTATCCGAGTGTAATCAGTTAGCCCGTATCTGGGTTAAGGGGGAAGCTGTTCCATCTTCAAAATAATAATGTATAAATATATAATAATTGAATGGAGGATAAAATACACTGATAATCTTGCTTTAAATATAGCTTAAGCTTGAAGAGTCACAACTCTTGGTTCTTATGTTTAGTAATTATCTATTATTATTTATTATTTTATTCATAACACTTCCCTCTAGTCCACATTAGTAGTTGGCCATCGAAAATGCAACTCTTGTTCCCTTTGCATCTAGTGCAGAGATGGAGAGAGGATTCTTCTTTAAACCTGGAACATAGAGCACATCCTTCATCTTTAAGGATTTCCTGGAGTCTAGATTGTATGAAGCTTCTCCACTTCCTTTTATGGGGTATTGGTAATCATCCCCAAGTTTCACCTTGTGAGGTGACTCATGTTCAGACATGTTGACGAATGATTTCTTGTATCCCGTCATGTGTTTAGAAGCTCCACTATCCACAAGCCAATCATTGCTTCCGTGTGAGATAGTGCCAAAAGTGTTGAGATTAGAACATACTCTTCACCTGCATCATCTTTCTCTCTTCTAAATATTTTGTTTGTTGGTTCATTGTCTTCGACAATATGAGCATGGTGTCTCTTTTTCCTGATGGGATAGTCTCTTGCAAAATGTCCCTTTTCATCACAAGTATAGCGTTGAACACTGGAATGATCTCTATTGGTCTTGTTTTGTTTCTTGTCCTTCTTCTTGTTATGATGCAAGTTCTCCTTCTTCTTGTAGTTCCTCCTGGTGTAAACCGTGAGAGCTTGATCTTCAGTTGCTCCCATCTTCTTTTCTCTTGTTATGAGTTGTGCTTCTTCTTGTGTGCATTCTTCTCAGAGTCTGCTGAAAGAGATAATCCTCCTTCTTGCACAGATTCCTTGAATGAATGAGTCCCATCATCTAGGGAGACCATTCAAGGTAGTAATCACAATTTCTCTTTCTTCGACATTCTCTTCAATGGCTTCAAGTTGTTCTTTGATTTGAGCAACCCCTATGAAGTAAGACTGTATAGTATCGGAGTTTTGTATCTTCACATTCTTCAATTGGTTTCTCAAAGTCATTTTCTGGTTGATGTTATTTTCTTTGAACATCTTTGGCAAATCATCATATACTTCCTTCGGTGTCTTGAATGAAGACACATGGGGGATGAGGTGATCCTTGATAGAATCTGCAATGAATCTCTTGGACTTAGCCAAGTTCTTCTTATGAGTAGCCTTAGCTTCATCTCCCTCTGGTTCTAGAACTTCTTCAGTGATGTACTGATCCAAATCATTTTCTTCAAGGATCAAGGAGATTCTATACTTCCATGATCGGAAGTTATCAACCCCTCTAAGATTGTCCTCAAGCTGAGTATGGTGAGTCATATTTTCAAATGAGAACCTCAAATGGAAATATCAAAGATTTATATCTTACCGATTTGAGGTGTCCGACCTAGTTCTAGAGCTGGATGACCTAGGGTTTGTTCGAGAAAGCCTAATTTTCCAAACTTGGAGATTGGGAATTTTGTTTGGACAAAAATATGCGCCTCCTTGAGGTGAGTTGCTTAGGAGAGTCCCTTTTTGAAGACTGAGGTGGGAAGCCTTCGAAACTTGATTCCCTAGTTTCTCCCGGCACTAGTGACATGGTCAAAATTGAAACTTCTTCAAATCTAAAAGTGCTTCCACCCAAAGATGTTCCCTACATAGGCGAGTTAGCCTAGCCCTATTTTCTGGATGATCTGTGGAGAGAACACCTTGAACTAGGAAGCCCTAGTTTCTGCTGCTGCATAGTGCCTTCTTTTAGAGAGGCTTTGATACCATGTTAATTTCTTTAGATCTTATTATCTTAATTAGGATCTTTGTCTAAAATAATAACAAGTACAACAATATGCATAAGATATAACACATACATAAGACACAAATATTTTCATTGGGGAAACCATAAAGGAGAAAACCCCACAAAATTCCTTGAAATATTATAGTAAAAAGGATTGTGTCATAAGATTATCAAACCCAGTATTAAGAAGTCTCCAACATCTATCTATCTCTCCTCCCTTGTCTCTTTCTCTCTCTCTCTCTCTCATGCGAACTTGAGTGAGTGTGAGGTGTGTATAAATGAGGGAGGGCACCTCCCTATTTATACCCTTCAAGTGACTGACCTATTACATGGCTGGGGTCGACCTGCTACCCTAACAGGGCCGAATTCTCTTAGAGAGACTCCAAATGCACATTACATGATGTTACACTGGGGACTATTGCCCCGACTTACAACATAGGTTGTATTTCAAGGTCTAGACACAATAAAGACATCCCACAAGGAGGAAAACACATCTCCAATGGGGGTACAACAACATACAATGATAATATACATTAGAATATCTTCTGAAGTTACAAATACACCAATAGGGTCTTCTATGTCTGCAAGATGCCCAAAGTGCTCCTTTCCAAACATCCCTCCTAATGGGGGTTGAGGCTCTTTTGACACCTTTGCCACAAGTGTTTCATTAAAATTAAAAAAAATTACATCGATATTACATTAAACAAAAAGTAAAAAAGTAAACCCCCACCCTACATTACATTTAAAAAAAAATTAAAATTAAAAATTAGAACCCCTAACCCCCACACCATTATATTAAATAACATTTCATTAAAAAAAAAAAAATCCCCCACCTAAACCCCTCACAACATTACATTAAGAAACATTTAAAAAAAGTATACCCCTAAACTCCACCCCACCCTCACAACATTACATTATGTAAACAAAAAAAAATTATAAACCCTTCCCCTAAACCCCACAACATTAAATTTAAAACAATATTAAAAACTAAATTTTTAACACCCTCATCCCTTNAAAAAAAATCCCACCCCTCCTTTCTCCACGGTCTTCCTCCTCCCCCCCTCCTCCTCCTCCTCGCCCCTCCCTCCCTCCTCCCTCCTCCCTCCTCTCTCCCTTCTCCCTCCTCCCTCCTCTCTTCTCCCTTCCCGACGACTCTCCTACAAAAAATAATTGTGCCCCCGTCGTTTATCAAACATTAAAAACATTAAAATATGCCAAGGTCTACAAAAACCCGACGAAAACTAATGCGATCCCGTTGGCACTATATGTATGTCCCCGCAGAGACATAATAAGAAAACAAAAATACGTTCATATTAAAATGTAATAAATAATTCACTTCATGAATACAACATAGAAAAATTTAATATATTCGTATTAATTTTTTATTTATTAAATGAATATATATATATATATATATGAAATTAGATGCTTAAAAAATACATTGGATATGAATATAAATACACATAAAGGGTGAGGATGATAAATGATGTCCTTTGAAAAAAAGCCACGATAAAAAGTCGTGTAAATGAAGTAATATGAATTCTAAAGCTTTGAATAATCGGATTTAAAAATGATATAATATAGATAAAGATATAATATCATCTTTTTAATTTTTAAATGGTTTATATGTCTTTAATCCAGTCAAATAAAAATAAAGATATAGATATTAAAAGGCACCTCTGATGTAAATGGTTTTGACTTTTAGATATAATACACCCACTCATGAATATGACCTTTACATTTAACCACCCGTTTTATCCTTTTAATACTTACACCTTTGGAATTGAAAAGCGACTTTTTAACCTCTGCTGTCTCCCAAATTAAATATAATGCTGTCCTTTGGTTCTTCAAGCATACATTGTCTAATAATTGACCTAAAGGCAACTTCCGAGATATATATATAATTGGGCTCCACGGATTGGCGATGTGATTTCGACATGGGAATATTTTGAGTACGTAAATTTCAACAACCTTCGTCCGAACGAAGTGATGTTTTAGTTGGTGGTATTTTTTGGTCGTTGGAACGTGATGCTTTGCTTTTGGAGAGTCCCACAAGCCTCATTTACCAGCGATGAGACTAACAAAATATTCGGCCATGGGCCTACACGCCTCAACTTGTCAATTTGTTTTGAAGAGTACCATACCTCCAATTTATTTGCGGGAAATAGACTTGACCACAAGTCACTTGAATGAAACCACTTTGAAGTTACCTAAATGGTTCACTTCATGAATGCAACATACATAAATTTTATATATTTATATTTATATATATAGTTAGAGCAGGAGCTAACGGTGAGGTCTGATGGTTGTCTCGACGGAAGTTTAGTTTTGATTCCTGCAGGGGAGGTGTTAGTAGAACAATGCTGCACCCCAATAAATTCCTGTACGACCGCAATAATGGCCGTACTCTTGCTGGAAGCCCTATCCAACATTAAGCCTAACCCTGAGTCGTGAGTTTGGTATCCAGGTGGAAAATCGACAAAGCTCGGTAGGTTGGTTGGAGAGGTTCTCACGGTATCAAATATATATATATATATACTTAGAAATAACAATGATGAATTTATAAGTCATGTTGTGTAGGAAAATGTTATAATTATCATTAATTAATTATATATATATATATATATGAAATTTGATCTTTTTATTTGAAAAAGATCTCAATGTTGTTTGATTTTTTTTTAATCTTTACAAAGCATACAATTTTCTATGATTGATGTTTCAAAAGCTCCAAGCTCAACATATTTTTCTAAAAAGAGGTACATTTCATCATATGGGTGAAAAAAAGTTAAAACATACTTATATACTCTTAACCAACCACTAAACTTACCAAACAAGTTTAGTGTTGGAGATAAGCACACAACATTAACCAATTCTATGAATCAATTTCCCCAATGGTAATAAGGTTTATGAGACCAAGGGATTGTACGCAACACTCAAAATGGATTCATGAAGTTTCAAACCTACATTTTAATGGCCAAATAGCAACAAACTAGTAGCATAATGAATAATGAGCTGCAATTGTTAACTACCTTATTAATATAAGAGATTCAAAGAAAAAATAACGAAGTATACGAGATTTAAAGAAAAAATGACAAAGTTACAACGACAATAGGCAATTATAGAAGAACAACATACCACAAATAGTGATACATTTATTGATGAAAGTAATATTCACTTGCCTCTTTGAAGGGGAAACCTCCAATTGAGTAGGGCTCCAATTTCAATTGTTGGTTGTGGAGCATGATCTTCTAGATTCAGAGATGTTATTGTTCAGTCGTGTTTGTACCCCATTTTTACTGGCCAACAGTTTATGGACTCGTGGTATTTTCCCATGGTAATTCCCTTATAAAAGGAAGGCATTACAATACTGCTATGTATTGTATTGTAGCATTGTAAAATAATCTCTGTGATTGTGTGAGAGAGACTATGAGAGAGTGAAGAGGAAGTGCAATGGGGTTGCTGCAGGTTGTATCCTTTCATTTTGCTGGATGGTATAATAATAAAGGATTGGCAATTTCTGTGTGGACGTAGCCCATCTTGGGTGAACCACGTTAAATCTGTGTTTCTCTTGCAATGTATTTTAATATTTACATCTTGTTTATTGTTTATTGTTAGTGCTCTGCGATCCTTTTTTCTAACAATTGGTATCATATCCAGAAGCTCTATTTGCCTGATAAACGCGTAGGAAAGAAGGGTTTGAGTGGGAGAAATGGTAGAAGAAGAAACGCTTAGGGTCGAGAAATTTAACGACCAAAACTACAAATTATGGAAGATGCAAATGGAGGACTATTTGTACCAGAAGGATCTATAAGTACCGTTGGGCGAAAAAACAAAATATCCGGTGACTATGAAGGGCGAAGAATAGGAGGTTCTTGACAGAAAGGAACTAGGAACAATACGGTTGTGGCTGGATTCGTTGGTGGATTTCAATATCTCAAAAGAAAATATAACAAAGGGTGTGATGAGCGCATTGGCTAAGCTCTATAAAAAACCCTCGACTTCCAACAAGGTATTTTTAATGAAGCATTTATTTAATATGAAGATGTCAGAAGGTGGATTTGTTGTTGACCATTTAAATGAATTTTATACGTTTACTAGTCATCTAAGTTCTGTAAAAGTGAACTTTGAAGATGAGGTTAGGGCTCTTCTAATTTTGTGCTCATTGCCAGAAAGATGGAACAGCTTGGTCATGGCTGTAAGTAATTCTGTCCATGGTTCAAGCACTTTGAAATTTGATGATGTTGTAGGTGTTATTCTTAGCAAGGAAATGTGAAGAAAAAACATAGGTGAGACATCAAGTAATGCATTGACCATGGAAAGCAGAGGAAGACAAAGGGAGAGAGGAAGGAGCCCGGGTAATCGCAACAAGTCTAGAAAGGGAAGATCCAAGTCTATATTTGGAAAAATAGAGTGTTGGAATTGTGGTAAGAGAGGACATTTGAAGAAAGCTTACAGAGCTCAAAAGAAGAAAGGAGGTGGGCAGCGGGAGACTACTCAGGAAACAAATGTAGCAGGTGATGTGTTACACGATGCTTTGATTATTGCATTAGATAATACTAGTGATTAGTGAGTAGGTGATGCTTCATGTCATGCTACACCCCATAGGAAATTGTTTCATGATTATGTTCCAGGTGATTTTGGACATGTTTTATTAGGGGATGATGAACCATGTAAAATTGTTGGAATGGGTAAGGTACATGAAATTAAATAATGGAAATGAATGGTTGCTAAAAGATGTAAGGCATATTCCTTCAATGAAAAGAAATCTGATCTCAATAGGGCAGTTGGGAGATAGCAGTTGTTTGTCTATGTTTGGAAAAAGGTGGTGGGATATCATTAAAGGAGAACTAGTAATAGCAAACGGAGTTAGGATAGGTATGTTGTATTTATGTCCTCATAATATTTATTACTCTATCTCTGTAGCTTCCATAGAAACAGGTGTAGCGTTGTGGCATCATAAGCTTGGCCACATGAGTGAGAAGGGGATGCAGATTATCCACTCAAAGAAATTTCTTCTATATATGAAGCAGGTAAGTTTGGAAATATGTGAGAAATGTGTTTATGGAAGACATAAGAGAGTTAGATTTTGCAGGGTTGGGAAACCGAAGAAGAGTGAAAAGTTAGAGCTTGTGCATACAAATGTATGCGGATCGGATCATGTACAATCTCTCGGTATCTCTCGTTATTATGTTACTTTTATTGATGATGCAACTAGAAAAACTTGGGTTTATTGCATGCATTAGACATAAATCTGATGTGTTTTCTACTTTTAAGAAGTGGAAATATTTGATTGAGAATGAGGCAGGAAAAAGGTTGAAATGTCTCAGATCTGATAATGGAGGTGATTACTGTAGCAAGGAGTTTGATAGTTATTATTCATACCATGGGATTTGTAGAGAGAAGACAGTCTCAGGAACACCACAAGAAAATGGTGTGTCAAAAAGGGTGAATAGAACAATCATGGAGTGTGCAAGGTGTATGACATTGCATGCAGGGTTTCCCTTACAGTTTTGGACTGATGTTGTAGATATTGCTATTTAACTAATCAATAGAGGGCCTTCAAGCACTTTGGACGGTGGAATTCCAGAGGAGGCATGGACAGGTAAAAAGGTAAACTACTAATTTCTCAGAAATTTTGGTTCTAAAGCATTTTTCCATATTGATAAAGAAAATATAACAAAGCTTAAGGCTAAATCCAAGAAATGTACCTTTATTTGATACAGGGTTGATGATTTTGGTTATCTCTTATGGGATTTTATGAAAATCACAAAATCATTAGGAGTAGAGATGTAGTATTCAATGAAAATGTTATGTACAAAGATCAGTTGCAGGGAAAGAAAGAGGAAAAGGAAAACACAGAGTACATGGTGCTTGATGAAATCAAAGAAAATGAAGTTTTGAAGGAACCAAAAAATCAAGTGCAACAACAGGTACCTCAAATTCCTGCAAATGTAAGAAGATCTACCGGGTAAAGTAGACCCCCTCAACGATTCTCTCCTACATTGTATTTATTATTAATGACTGATTATTGCATTCTCGATTATCAGGTTAATGCAATGAAGGTCGAAACGAGAAAGAAGTGGGAGCAAGGAAAGAATGCGTATATGGAATCATTGGTAAGAAACCAGACTTGGGATTGGGTTGAGTTACCTGCAGAAAAGAGAGCATAGCAGAATAAATGTGTTTACAGGTTGAAGGAAGAAGAAGGATGTAAGAAGCGGTATAAGGATAGACTTATGGTAAAGGGTTTTGCACAAAATAAAGGTATATATTTTGATTAAATATTTTCTCCTTTTGTTAAAATGACTTCAATTAAGACTATTTTAAGTCTAGTGGCGGTGGAAGATTTGCATCTTGAACAAGATGTAAAAACAACCTTTATCCATGGGAATTTGGAGGAAGAGATTTATATGCAACAACCACAGGGGTATGAGCTCAAAGGGAAGGATAATTTGGTTTGTAGGTTGAATAAGATCTTGTATGGCTTGAAGTAAGCTCCAAGAAAGTGGTATTTAAATTTTGATAAGTTTATGTTAGAACAGGGATGTAGTAGATGCCATTCTAGCCACTGTGTTTATTTCAAGATGATAGATAATGGAATATATATTATCTTGTTATTGTATGTGTATGCCATGCTTGTTGCAGGGTATAATATGCATGATATAAATGTGCTCAAAAGGTAACTAGATAAATGGTTTACAATTAAGGATTTGGGTGTTGCAAAACAAATCCTTGGTATGAGAATAACAAGAGAGAGGAAAAACCACAAATTGACATTTTCTCAAGGTGAGTACATAGAAAATGTGTTAGAGAGGTTTATAACATAGAATGCAAAACTAGTTAGTACATCTTTGGCCAACCATTTAAAACTAAGTAAGGAGATGTGTCCCAAGACACAGTAAGTGATAAAATACATGTCCAAGGTTTGATATTCATCAACAGTTAGCAGCTTGATGTAAGCCATGGTATAGATATTGCACATGCAGTGAGAGTTGTGAGAAGGTATATGAACAATCTAGGTAAAGAGCATTGGAAGGAAATACAATAGATTCTTAGGTATTTGAGAGGTACCACTTCACATGCATTATGTTTTAGAGGTTCAGACACTGTTCTACATGGATATGTTGATGCAGGTATGGAAGGTGATAAAGAAAACATTAGGAGCACCACAATGTATGTCTTTACTATGGGTGGAACAATAGTAAGTTGGATTTTGAAACTACAAGAGGTTGTTGCACTTTCAACAACGAAAGTGGGAGATTGTTGGTTGTGGATCCTGATATTCGAGATTCATAGATGTTATTGTCCAGCTGTGTTTGTACCCCGGTTTTACTGTACACTTGTCCCAGTAGGGGGTGTGGGGGTTTGGGGGCGAAGCCATCGAAAGTTTTTTTTGGGATGTTTGTTGGCCAACAGTTTACGGACCCATGGTATTTTCCCATGGTAATTCCCCTATAAAAGGAAAGCATTGTAATATGGTTATGTATTGTATTGTATCATTGTAAAACAATCTATGTGATTGTATGAGAGAGACTATGAGAGAGTGAAAAGGAAGTGCAGTGGGTTGCTGGAGGTTGTATCCCTTCATTTTGATGGATGGTATAATATTAAAGGACTGACAATTTCTAGGTGGACGTAGCCCATCTTGGGTGAACCATGTTATATATGTGTCTCTCGTTCTGTATTTTAATATTTTCATCTTGTTTATTGTTTATTGTTATCGCTCTGCGATCTTGTTTTTCTAACATCTATATGTTTCACAAGACATATTATTACATTGGTTCTACTTATTTATATAATCACTGTATAACCTCCTAGGAAATTTCTAGAGCACCATAAGTATGTTTTGGAACCAAAGGCTATGAAGGTTCATCAAACCTATGGATCTTCTAGAGACATTCAGTCGAAAAACAACAGTAAACTAGTAGAGAAATCGAATGGAAGTTCAACTAAATGGTTAACGAGGATGTGGTTCGCTTGATTAGAGAAACTGACTAATCTATGGGACATTGCATATTTCATGGAAACGTTCAGAACCAATGACCCCTATTTAAGGAGTACTAGATCATCCTCACTTTGAGGGAGTTTATTATATGTGGAGACTATAAAAGAATGACCATATGGGTTGTCTTGACATCTTGCAACTGATGATGAATAATGCATTGCGATGTTCTAATCATAATGTGATGTGCTTAAGTGTTGTAACCGTGTCTTTAGACACCACCCATCTTCTTGGAATATTTACTCCTTATACCATTCTTTATTTTATGATATATTGCTCAATTAGAATAGGTTCTCCAACATGGTATTTGAGCTATTAATTTTGACCTAGCATGTTGTCTGCAAATCGTGTTGAGACATTGTTGGCAAGTGGTTTTGGGATAAGTTAATTGCGCAGCATCGCGGATGCTGCGCAAGCTCAAAAGACACTGCGTAAGTGGAAGATGGCGTGCAAGCTGGAGAATAGAATATTTTATATATTTTGTGTCTTCTTTAGTAGTTTTGGACCATATTTTGTGGATATTGGTCATTATTTTGTAGAATCGGTTAAGAGTTAGTTAGGAAGTTGTCTATGTGGACCTTGAATGTAAAGGAGCAAGCCTATAAGTAGATGTTGAATTGCAAATGTTAATGATCCTAGTCTAAAATATCTTTGAGCATCTGAACTGAGATCTGTTGATTTGTGAACTGTTTTGGAGAATCTGTGATTTTGCGCGGAAGTAATATGACAAGATAGAAGTTGATCTGAATCACTTGGTTCTTTTATGTTTTCCTATTTTACTGTTTTCTGTGACTCAATGATGAATGCTATGCGAATCTGTGACATGGATCTATGATGCAATGTTTCCCTATTTTAAATAATGTTATCCTGTTGGATCTGTTTGCGCATCAATATGTTCACTGCAGTTATGATTGAATGATGTGATATGTTGAAGAATGGTACTGGTTAGTTCCGTTAATGCTTAGGTGAATGATCAGATCTGTGAATGTTGCGCTAAGTTGATAAGTTGATGCACATTATGCTCTCTCATTCTACGGAAACTTGGTTCCACCAACTCTCCCTCGAACATCTTGGGTGAGACTTCATCCGCTCTGTGGGTGTTGCCAAATAGGGTAAAACATGACTGGGACAGTGCTCAGGGAGACCGTGGTGGTTTGGGTGTCGATAGAGTGGGAACCCCTGTCGACTGGTTTTGTTGGCTAGGTTTGTGTAAACAAATGGTTTTGTTGTCGGGACTTGAACCCAGGTCTCTCGACTGAGAGCCGAGTATCCTAACCAAAGGTATGTAATGCAAACCACGATGACTGGTATTTGAATATTCCATCAGTCTTGTGGGCATATTGCACCACTTGCAATAGATTGACGCGACATATACCATTCAAGTTGGTGTATGGGAAAGAGGCAATCATGCCTATGGAGTACATTGTTCCGAGATTACGCATTGCAGCAACGACATGCATGGATGATGAAGCAACATTGGAAGAACGCTTAGACCAGTTAGTGCATCTTGAGGAAGACCGATTTTTTGCGGGATTTCACTAGCATGTCAAGAAGGATCGACAGAAGGCTTGGCATGATATAGATATAAATAATAAATAGTTTCAGCAAGGAGACTTGGTACTGTTGTATGACAACAAGTTCATGAAGCATCTAGGTGAGCTACATATGCATTGGTTAGGTCCATATCTTGCTAATTCCATTACTTCAGGAGCTGCAATTAAACTATATCAGTTAGATGGAGCAATGCTGCCAAAACTAGTGAATGGTAGCAGGATGAAGCCTTATAGGATGGGCCTAGAACTGCACGATGCTTGATCAACTGTGTAATGAAAAAAAAGAAGAAGAGAAAAGTAGGTAGGATGAATCGATAGAAGGATGGCGCACTAGGAGGAAGTGGATGCACAAGTAGAGGAGTCAGTAGCGCAGTTAGGAAGGTCTGTCACAATGGTCGCAGGGTCGCGATATAGTCCAATCAACAAAAAATGTAGATAGTTAAAATAGTTAACCAATGACGCTTGTTGAAGTGACGTGCATTGATGGAGGATCCGACCGTTGGATTGACAGGATTTGTCGGTGGATTCGGGTCGTTAATAATGGATTGGTCATGATGATGGGAATTGATTTGGTCACGATGGGTATGAATCGACTGATTGTTATAAGAAGGAGATCAATGCGGTTTGTAGACACCATTGTGCAGAGTGTGAATTGGTGAGTTCAGTTGAAGAGTAGTATTGCATAGTTATAGAGTCGAGTCACAGTAGGTTAAGTTGCTAAGTAAAGTAAGGTTGAGTGACTGTTGAGCGTTGCAGGGTATTTTGTGTGGGAAAGATACGGTCGATATTTCGAGTGAGCGGGATTCACCATTCGCCCCGGTAACAATTGAAGAAGAGGTTGCAAGTATGCTGGTCGGATCATCACTGGTGCTAAAGAAGAAATGAAAGGGACAGAATCCTAGCTCTCCGGCGCCGCAGAAGAGGAAGACTAGAACGTCTGCAAGGGCAGCGGAGGAAGTTGTACAGTCGGGTCCATCAAGCTAAGGATTCATGGAGTTAGCGGCTCGTGTAGGGGTGTCTGTTAAGGACATCCCTGGGTATATACCCCCCAGTCGGCTCGATGCGTAGCCCAGGAGGCTAACCAAAAACAAGAAATACCAAGTGAGGATTCTAACGATACCACAGGGTATGGTATGCACTACATATATTTTACCGTCGCTAATGAGAATGAAGTACGAGGACCATGACTTGCTAGCCTTGGAGGATGTTACGAAGGATCTGTATGAACCAATGGTAGCAGTGGGAGGCAGCCCCATAGAACGTATTCCGTGGGATTGGGCTCGAGGGTTGGACATAGCAGGATTGTTGGGTTTAATCAACATGCCACACTTTGGGTGGATGAATGAAGAAAATGCATGTGTGAAGCAGCGTTTGGCATGCTTCCATGGAGGAATTTTGTGGTTGGATAGGCAGGTTGAAGTCACTGCAAGGATTATTTTAGACATAAGAGGGCTGCCCAAAGATGGGCTAGACCCCTCACAGTACTTTCGAGGAAAGGATAATGACAAGAAGCTTGCGACGACATTGAAGAAGCGCTATGGGTTGGAGTGTGACAGGCAGGCTTACCGCATTGATCGTATCAATGACTAAGCGATGCGCATTGGTGCACAGATTTTGGCAAGCAAAGTGGTAAAAAAGAATCACCCCATTCAATGCAACTCGGGGGTGATTTCATGTGCTGAACAGTGTGCGCAAGGCATACAAATGAATTGGTCTCTGTTTCTATTGAACCAGCTAACGGAGGACGTAGTAGCGATGAAGGTGGGTCTGTGCGCATTTACTTACAGTTGGATTTTGGTCTTAGCGCTAGTACGGTGGATGGAGTTGGATGATTACCAAGGCAAGGAGGTAGAGGCAGTAAAATTCTGCAAGGGTGCACACTATCAAAACCTGTGGTGGGTAAGGGAGGCGAAGCAGCTAAATAACTGTATAATAAAGTTCTGTATTTTTTGTGAAGCGCTACAGGTAGCAGCTACAAAAATTTCACGACTCATTGAGGATGTTGTGATGAAGTACTAAAGGGTTGCACAATTTTCAATTGGCCCACACGCCATTCATGTGCAAGCGCAGCATGACCCGGAGAAATAGTGGTTGCCAACCCCATATAAGCTATCTGATGAGGAGCTCAATGTAATTCTTGATGATTGGTCCACTGTATGGAGAGAGCCAGTAAGTTTAGAAGAAGTATTGACGGGCCCACTAGTGGATGCGTTAGTTGATACAGTACCTGTGACGGATCTGTAGAGTCCACATGATTCAGATGCAGAATTGACGAAGACACCTACAGACTCGGATGTGGAGCACGCATTTGAAGAATTGAGGATGAAGAAGTGCCAAGAGCAAGGTACAACCAGTAGCATAGGATTAATAATGGAGGTGCAATTGAATCGACTTATCAAGGCCGTTACAGATGTAACCCCTGTAGCAACAAAGGAAATGAATAAATCGACACAAGATGGATTTGCACAGGTAAGAACCAAAATTGATTCTTTGTATGATGTTGTATCAAAGAGAGCACCAGAGGAAGGAGCGACTGTGCAGGACTTTGTGTCAATCAACATTGAGCTGCGAGTTAGGAATGTTCAAATTCCCCCGATTGTGATTTACACTGGAAGAGAGGATTTGAATACCTCCATTTTGCAGTTGCATGACATATCACTGGATATCAACGTGCTACCCACACAAATGTTGGTACACATGCAAAGAGTCGCCAACCAGGAGTTGGCAGACAGATAAACAAAAATTAGTGATCGAGTCTTACGGTCGTAGGAGAAAGAGAAGGAACCATAGAAAGAAGTTGAGGGATTGTAGCAGGAAAATGAGAAGTTAATGGAAGAAAAAGTGCAGGAAATCAACGTGGTGAAGAAATCACAAGAGGAATTGAAGGCCATGAGCGCTGAGGAGATTACAGAATTGAAAAAGGAACAAGATCGCCTTGTAGTTGAGAAGGCACATCTCTTTGATAGCTGAGTAAAGTTGGAAGTGGCAGTTTTGGATTCCTATCAGTATGTAATAGAGAGCACCATAGAGATGGATGCGGTGGCCATAGCACAATGGATTGGGGCCATCATTTCCTAGTTACAATGGGACAATAACATTTTGGAGGCTTTGGTGCACCCAACGACGCCACCAGAGAAAATAGCAGAGCAGAAGAGTGCCATAGAATATTTGGAAACACAACTTGATGAGATGGAGCAAAAGGAAAAGAAAGTGGTAGATGCGACTACGCGGTTTTGGGGAAGCATAGTGCAAGATGAGCAGTTGGCGCAACTGACCATGTAGTTGCAGGAAGCAGAAGGGAAAGTAGCGACATTGAAGACGTCACTGAGAGTGATACCACTGATGGTTTAGATCACCAAGTCAATAGAGCTAAAGGAGTTGCAGCAACGGGTAGCGAAGGTGCAAGAAAGGAAACAATGATGCATCACACAACTACATGAGTTTCAAGAGATTGGAGCGCAACTTTCTATTAAAGTGGTTTCTGCGCTACAAGAAGCACAGGAAGGTAAAAAGGAAATCGCCGAGAAAATGGTCGAGCATCCAGTCACACATGATCTAATGGTGAGCCAGGAGATAGCTGACAGAGTCAAAGGGTAGTTCAAGGAGATTACTTTGCAGTATCAGGATTTCAAGCTCAATATTACTGAGTACACCATGTCCATCTAGTGTGGCTCGAGGGTGAGCCACAAGATTGTGTTGGGGGACTGTTGGAAAGGGATTTTGGGATAAGTTAGTTGTGTAGCATCGTGGATACTACGCATGATCGAATGACACCATGCAAGTGGAATATGGAGCACAAGGTGAAGAATATAATATTTTATATATTTTGTAGTTTTGGACCATATTTTGTGGATATTGGTCATTATTTTGTAGAAATGGTTAAGAGTTAGTTAGGAAGTCGTCTAAGTGGACCTTGAATGTAAAGGTGCAAGCCTATAAGTAGACGTTGAATTGAAAATGTTAATGATTCTAGTTAAGAATATCTTGGAGCATTTGAAATAAGATTTGTTGATCTGTGGACTGTTTTGGAGAATCTGTGATTTTCGCAGAAGTAATATGACAAGAAGAAAGTTGATATGAATTATTATGTTCTTTTCTATTTTACTGTTTTACTATTTTCTGTGACTTAATGATGAATTCTGTATGAATTTGTGACATGGATCTATGATGCAATGTTTCCCTGTTTTAAATGATGTTATCTTGTTGGATCTGTTTGCGCATCAATATGTTTACTGTAGTTATGATTGAATGATGCGATCTGTTGAAGAATGATACTGGTTGATTCTATTAATGCTTAGGTGAATGATCAGATCTGTGAATGTTGCGCTAAGTTGACAAGTTGATTCACATTGTCCTCTCTCATTCTACGGAAAATTGGTTCCGTCAACTCTCCCTCAAACATCTCGGGTGAGACTTCATCTGCTCTACGGGTGTTGCCGGATGGGGTACAACCTGTCTAGTCTGGTGCTCAGGGAGATCGTAGTGGTTTGGGTGTTGACAGAGTGGGAACCCCTGTCGACTGGTTTTGTTGGTTGGGTTTGTGTCAATAGACATATCTAGAGTTGATCAACTATGGGATGAAGATTTATCGATTGATACCTTTTTCTTTTGAACTTGGATCAAATATATTTGAGATCAGAAGGATGGTTTCCAAGATATAACCTATTGTTTTGAATGGGAATAAATATGCAAATATGGAAACTTTGTTTAAGAGCAAGGGACTATGACAATATATTAAATTCACTATTCTAGATTTGGATGATGACTAGGCTAATTTTCTCATTGACGGAAAGAAGGATGAGGATGTTTGGATCATTACGACCTACATATTATGGGATATTCACTTTCATACAAGCGAGATCGACTTCCCTCATTCCATTTGGATTAAGATGAAGTTAATATTCAATAAGGCTAATGAAAGTCAAGTGATGTAGATAGAGAAAGAGTTGATCTCTCTGGAACCCCATTCTCTTGAAAGGATCGAGCACTATTTGGCTCACATAAAGGAGCTACAGGTTAAATTGGGAGAATGTGGTTAGAGTTTTCCAAAGAAGGATAAAAAACTCATTGAACTAGTCCCGATGAATCTAAGGAAAACTTATGATGTATTATGCTCCTCATTTCACACCAATTGGATATCACATAAAAAAGATTGTAAGGATTTTACCTTTGATATATTTTGTGATTTATTGATCAAGGATCAACTAAAATTGCTTGATGAAGGGAAGCTCTGGTAGAAAACACTAGGCTCACTTTCTCAAAGGAAAGGTTAAGGAAAAATATAAGAATGTGGTAGACTAAATCAATCACCATAGTGTATCTCAACCAACCTAGTAAAGGGAAGATCAACGAGTTGACATTGAATAAAAAGAATTGAAAGAAGAAAACTTGTCACTATCGTGGAAAAGTGGGAGATGTGGAGAAAACCTACTTGAAAAAGACAAAGGACTTGGAATAAAAGGTCAAGCATCTTGAAGAAAGTGTGTTGAATGGTCATTCGATTAGTCAATTTGCAAAAAAATCACCTTTTCTGTTATGAATTCCTATGCATTACATGCTCATACCACTCATATAGAATGGATAATTGATTATGCTGTCATCATATGGATACGGATGTTTTTCTCTTCTCTTCCTTAAGTGGATCTCCAGAACATAAAATTTATGTAGCTGATGATTATGCTCTCACGATTGCTAGAAGTGGAAATTTTGAATGTATGCATGGTCCAATATTTAATGTCCATCATGTACATATCTTGAGCAAAAACTTGCTGCCAGTTTCACAACTTATACAAACTAAGAATACTGTTGAGTTTTGGTTAGATCACTTTATTATAAAGGATCTGGGGCTTGGGGGGACAACTGTTGCTTCAGGATATTTAGATCCCAAAGACTAACTTTACAAGTTATGTGATTCTTCTAGGAATGAATCTCGATCGACTAGATTGATTTCACTCATTGCTCAGACCAAAGACAAAAGTTGAATTTGGAATGAATGCCTTGGACTATTGAACTTTCAAAGTTTGAATATGATGGTAACATATAATATGGTTAGTCGTCTCTCAAATATTGTACTACCTAATGGGGTTTGTAGAGGATGTGTGCTTGGAAAGCATCATTAGAACCAATTGATTATGGGAAATCATGGTGAGCACATGATCGATTGGAACTTGTGCACAATGATCTATGCTACATGAACAAACCCTTATTAGCAAATGCAAAGTATATTTTAACCTTCATTGATTATTTATCCATATTTACATGTGTATGTTGGGTCACCCAAATGTCGCATTTTCATCCTATTTTTTTTCACTAGTCCTCACACTCATCCGTATACATCACTCTATTCACCATTCCTTATACCATTTTCATGAATAAAGATGGGCTTACCTTGTTATTTTCCAATTTATTTATTTTTAAGTCTTTTAAGAGAATTTGTGATTAAATATTAGAAAATTGACATATTTTCATTTATATCTCAAAGTTGCGTGAGCTTTGTAACGTGTAGGGATATTTGAACATTTTTAACAAAAGGATTATTCAAAATATTTTCAAATGTTTCCTCCACCATTTGAAGATTTGAAGGAGATAATAATTCAAGTTTATTCCAAGGAGAGGATCATGGAAATATGGATAGAATATCTCATCCAATATTTGTGAGGATTTGAAGGGATAAATATTTTGTAATTATGGAAAATAGGTTGAGAGAAAAGTGGATCCGCATTTATCCTCTTTTCAAAGCAACTCATGTATAAATAAGAGCATTCTCTGATCATTTAAAAAATAGTAGAGGCCTCTTTAGTGGTGTGGAAGTAGAGAAATAATTTATGTAAAGTCTTTTGAGAGTTAGTCATGGATTTGATAATTTTTTAATAGGATTGATGTTTTAAAGAAACTATTTTGATTTCTCCATAATAGATTTGTTATTTTGAGTTGTTAATATCGATTTCATGTGAGATCACATCTATTTATCATTTGTCATTTGTTACTTATCATTTGTCACATGTGTTTTGTTATAGATTATTTTTTTCCTTTTGTTTAATTTCACGCTTTCTTAACCAGGATTAATTTATGCAATCTCATGCTTTCCTAGTTAATTTTATTTTTATGCAACTTCATGCTTTTCTAGATTAGATTTATTTTCATGGAAGTTCATGCTTTCGTAAACTAGATTCACTTTCAATTGTGTGTTTCATTCCTAAGCATTAGATTAGTTTTCTTTCACACAATTTCACTCTTTCCTAGATTTAAATCCCATTTTAGTCGCATGTGTTTCTTTTTCGAATATTAGATTAGGATAGTGTAGCTCTAACCCCGCATATATTTTACGTGTGCCTTACAAGTTTATGCTCTCCTCTGGTTTACAATTTTAATGTTGGATAGTTTATTAATTATTTAATACACCAACATTTTAGAGCCGTTGTCGGGGAGGTGCTAAAGGTGGTTGGAGTTTAGGTAGGTAGATAAGTTTCTTTTATATTACACAACAAGGGGGAGGGGAAACTATAAGACACAAGGACGAATTCACTACGAAATTTACGTGGTGTAACAACCTGACGCATCCACTTTGGTGGGCCACCCCTAAGCCTTGTTGTTCCCTTTACATGCAAATAAGTTTCCTATTCGTAAGCATGTTTAATTTCCGCAAAGAGTTATTTCATTTTCTGCAAGAGTATTTCTTTTATGCGAGTTTGGTTTTTATGCAAGTGTGCCTTTATCTATTTTATTATTTTGCATTTACATTTTTGTAATGTAAGTTTGGATTGATTTATTATGTGCTAATTTTGATTTTGTACCTGTTTATCTCCGATTTCGTACTATTTCATACTGCTTTGTACTGTTTTGTACCATTTTTTTTCATTTGTAGCATTTAATTTGATTACCAGTAAAATGATTTTACGATGAGTTTAAGTTTGGAAAAACTCACTCAGATCCTAGCAAAAGCTGATATCTTGACAACAACCAAAATATTAACCACTCCTTCATAAGAAAACAAAGAATCAAAATTTGAAGAGTCCTATACATCTGATGGGGAACAACCATTCGAACAAGAGATCAAGGAGGACAAAGAAGAGATTTCGGGTGATCAAAATCAGAATGGAAATCAATCCTATGAAATCCTTATCAAACGATGGTTCCAAGCAAGTACCAGGTTAGATCATAATTTTGTTTTTATTTCGTTAATTCATGGTTTCAGCATCTAAATTCGTGCATTCTTGTATATTTTAGATTTCATTTTGCAAAATTGAAAGCGAGCATATTTTTACTTATGTTACGCATATGGTTAAATTGGAAATTTCATTACACATAAATAATTTTTAAGTTCCAATTAGAGTAGAGTAGGTAGGTTGAGGGAATAAAACATGTTTAGTTTTTAGTTTTAGTTTTCATTTAGAATAAGTATGTGTGACATAGAAAGTAGAATGACTATAATGTTTTTAAGAATAATGATTTTCTATTTTTTACATAGGAATGAATTAAAAAGTCACTTAAAAAAAACTAAAAAAAACACAAAAACTTTTAGTGGATTGTTTTGATTCTAATTTAATTTTTGTAGGAATAATGATAAAAAAATCAATAAAAACAAAACATTAAAAAACACACACATGAAATAACATAAACTGAATAAAATCCTTTATGCGCGTTCATCCTTCGACCTCAAACAATCCTGAAAACAAAACTAATATAACATTAGACAAATGTAATAAACAAACAAACAAATAAATAAATAAATAAATTTCACAAATAAAGATCGGCCTTGACTGTCAAAGAATGAAATGAAGGATTTAAAGACAATGAAATGGGAAATCAATGGCGTTCGGTCCTTCTCCAATTTGACTCCATAAAACACTCTGGAACTAACATAGAAGGGATCAACTCGCATTGTAGCTATCACGCGGGTGGAAGTGAAGAAATTAGGTCGATATCATTTAGAGATCCTTTAGAGCATGTATCTTTGTAGTGAACCACAATATGAACCCAAACTAAAAGTCCTTAAACCGTTCTGATGCATGAAACTAGAGGAAATATGGATCTTGGCATATCTCTTCAGGTAGAGGGGTGGGCTACTTCTTGTTTTGGAAGCCTGATTAATTCATGGATATCAATGCTCATATTCAGAGAAATCTGGGTTAGCTTTGAGTCAATGCGTAGGGTGTCGTTCACTGGCTTGTGCCATGTCCAACTTATTTTGGTTAAGCTGGCTGCTATATTTTCAAATGTTGAGAACGAGTAATCAATGTAACAACCAATCCATGATTTGGGTAGAATATGTCTAGCGGCACATAGAAGGATCTTGACTCCCTCATGGTAGCGAGCATAGAAACTAGAACAAGAAGTTATTAACGACAAATAATTAATTGATTAAATCAAGATCTTGGTGATAATATCAGTGAGATATATGTTAGAGTAATAATACATCCTAGTACCATAGTCTTAGACCTTATTCACATTCATTTTCTTTCATGCAGTGTTTTCCATGGTTTAGACTTAGGGAAATTGGAAATTATGACAATTGAGGAACTCTTGGTTGATCATTCTACACAATTGAGGCACTCTAGGTTGATCATTGTAACAACCCAAGTGCCCACGTTGATGAAATTCAACTAGCATGCACTCCCCCCAATTTCAGGTATTTGGTCCAACTTGAGGCACTAGTGCTTGGTTTTGGTGGTTTATGGACTCTCTTGGGCATTTATTTCTCTCCTAGAGCCACTCCCACTCACCCATGTGCTCACCCACACCTATCATACCTTCATTTATGTTCCATCATTCCTTTCCCATGTTCACACAAGGATTCATGACCATTTGGGATGATTAGGAGGCTCACTGGTCCACCTAGGGGGGTTTGAGGGTCAAATATTGAGCTGACACTTGTATGCATCCATATGGCCTAAGGACTCACAATTTTTCTCTATTGTACTATATACCTATTACAAACATATTTACATGTTGGACAATCATAATAATATTTGTTACTGACTTCATGTGTGTATGTAATTTTTTAGTCCTTTAGCTATTGTGTGCATGTTTTGTAAACTATAGTGAATTGTCAGAGTTTTTTTGGCTCCTAGATACAACTATGAATCAATTATCACATGGTATCAGATCTCTTTGGATTTGAAAATCCATTCCATAGTGTTTGATTTGCTGTTAGAGGGATTCTCCAGATAGATTCGAGAGTTTTCATTGCAGGTACATTCAATAATTTGTCACCAAGAGCGCAAGAAGAAATGGAGCATACCCACGTTTTGTTAACACTATTAAACTATTTTGAAAGGAAGGCCAAAATTATGATTAGCTGAGGTCGAAAGGCCCGCATAGGGTCACCATGGGGATAGAGGTCGAACCAAAATATGTAGTTGAGAAATCAAAGTTATCCAATAGACTTGATGAAGCGTTTGGAATGATTTGTCTCAAAATTTTGAGAGAATTGCTCTTTAATGTAGACAGTCTAACAACTCCCAATGAAGTATGGATGAATCTTGAAGATTTTTTTGGGGAGACTAATGAAATGAGAGGTTACCAGCTTGAAAATGAGCTCATCTCCTTGAGTCCTGCTCATTTTGAGACAATCTAGGATTTCTTCACCAAGTTCACGTCATTGGTACTTCATCTCAAGAAAATTGGAATCGAAAAGAAGGATTATCATCTCATACTCTCCATACTTTCGAATCTAGGGCTAGTGTAATCTGTGCTTGTAAGCACATTTCAATCAAGCAAGCTCATAGCTTGAAACTGACAAATGCCATCACTAGCTAACTTCATGGAGTCACTGAATCAAGAGCAAGATAAGCTAGTGAATATGGGAACCATCAAATCCAGTAAATACCAAGATCTTGCTGCAGGGGTTTTGAATCCATCCAAAGGAAATAAGAAATCCAGGGATTCGAGGCAGCAAGACAAGAAGAAGAAAGACAGACCCAAATATTCATATGGTGCTTCGAATCCTTGCAAGGAAAAGGACAAGAAGAACAAGGAGAATACCAAATGTACTTACTGTCAAAATGGGTGGCATCCAGAGAGTGCATGCATGAAGAAAACCATAAACATGATGGTGCAGCTGTTGCAGAAGAACAACATCCCAGTCCTAGAGGGCATAAGGAAGAAGGATGGATGTTCAAGCTTAGACAACAAAGAGAGGTGTCATGCATTGGTTGATGGTTCTTCATATTCTTCATCCTTCATCATTGATTTAGGAGCATCAAGGTACATGGCCTCTGTTAAATATTTCTTCACATCCATGTATTCAGAGAGTGGCCCAACTGTTCGAATGGGTGATGATTCAAAGATCCAAGCCAAGGGGATTGGAAGGATCGATATAGAAGATGGGTATTTAAATAATGTATTGTTTGTACCAAACTTGGACATGAAACTACTCTCAGTGTACCAAATGACACCAACTGGTGAATCCAAGAGAGTAACATTTACTCCAGCCATAGTGGAGATAGCTGAAATCTGTGCCAACAAGGTGGTGGCATTAGGGTTTGCTGATCCTCAAGATAGGATGTACATATTATCCCATTTCCTTCCCTACTACAGAGGGAGTGCGCTCCTAAATCATTCCAATGAGTCAAGCAAGCTATGGAATGAGAGATTTGACCATATAAACTATAGATACCTCCAGGAATTGAGAAAAGAAGGCATGGTGGAAGGGATTCCTTCTATCAAGATATGAAATGGCCCATGCATTGGTTTTGTGGTGGGAAAGCATCCATAGCGCAACTATGAGAAAGGGAAAGCAAGGAGAGATACTCAAGTGCTTGGATTGGTGCATTCAGATCTTATTGGACCCCTCCATACACATTCATATGGAGGATCAAGGTATTTGTTGACCTTCATAGATGATTTCTTAAGGTTTTGCTAGATTTACTTTCTCAAACTTAAATCTAAAGTATTTGAGACACTCAAGGTTTGGAAAACCCTAGTTGAGAATCAGTGTGGGAATAAGATAAAATTACTTAGGACTGATAACGAAAAAGAGTACGTCAATAATAGTTTTAAGCAGCTCTGTGAATAATGTGACATTCAAATGCAACATTCGGTCCCCTACACACCACATCAAAGTGGTGTGGCAGAGCGCAAAAACAAGGCTCTCAAGGAGATGGCAACATGTATGATTGAAGCCAAGGATTTGAATCCTAATCTATGGGATTAAGCCATCATTTGTGATGCATACATACAAAACACATATCTTCACAAATCAATATATGGAAAAACACCGTATGAATCTTGGTTTGGTCACAAGCCAAATATTTGTCATTTCAGGATTTTTGGCTCAAGGGATTGATCTAGGATTCCTTCAGAGAATAGAAATGCCTTGCAACATCAAAGAAAAGAGTGCACGATGGTTGGTTATGCTGAATATGCAAAGGCCTACAAAATATCTGATCCCTCATCTCAAAATACTTTCATTGAAAGAAGTGTGCATTTTGAAGAAGAATTGATGCCAGAGCTCGAACTAGCATCGAGGGAATGCTCATGTCCTCCACAAAAAGATGATGTAAGTGATGGATATTTTTATGATATTTCTGATTCTGATATTTCTGAATATTATGATGATGATCATGGCTCACCCATTCGCACCAAATGGGATGAGAAAACTATAGAAGCAACCAGGGATTTAGCTGGCAATCCATTAGATCCTAGGAATAATAGATCACAATTTCACATTGCTTCCTTTACAAGTGAAGTTGTTATTGCTGAGCAATGATTCATGATGGTTGGATATGATACTAAAACATATCAGGAAGCATCATGTGACCCAATATGGAAAAAAACCATGCAAGCATATTTCAACTCTCTACAGGAAAATGAGACTTGGGAATTGGTTCCCTTGCCCTCCAAGAGGAAGCTAGTGCAATGCAAATGGGTATATAGGACCAAAGCTGCTGCTGATGGGTCTGATATAAAGTATAATGTCATATTGGTTTCCAAAGGATTCTCTCAATTCCAAGGAGTGGACTATACAGATAAATTTGCACTGGTTGCAAAGATGGACTCTATCAGGCTAGTTTTAGCCATTGCTGCATCCAAGCGCTGGGAGGTTCACACATGGATGTCAAAAGTGCATTTATTTATGGTGAGATAAAGGAATAGATATATATGTAGAAACCTGAATTTTTCTAAGAGGATCCTTATCTTGTGTGCAGGTTAAAGAAGTCTCTTTATGGCGTCAAGCAAGCCCCAAGGGCTTGGTATGCCAAGATGGACAATTTTTTGCTATCACTTGGATTTGAAAGATGAAAATCTGGTCCTAATAATTATTTGAATCATGTTGATGATGTATTGCAGGTCATTGTACTATATGTTAATTATATTTTTATTACCATTAGCTGCACCAAAGAAATTGGTTCAATCAAGTATTCATTGCACATTGAGTTTTCCATGGCTGATCTTGGATTGTTAAAGCAATTTCTTGGTTTGTAAATTGAGCAATATGAAAGAGGAATCAAGATAAGCCAAAAAAAGTATGCTTCAAACCTGTTATTGAAGTTTAATATGGATGAATGTAAGGAATCCAAGTGCCTATTCCTTTCGGGTATCAAACTAGGTGAAGTTGGTGACTCTCCATTGGTGGACATCTCTTTGTATAGACAACTAGTCAGGAGTTTGTTGTATCTTACTCATTCTCGACCTGATTTAGCATATGTTGTAGGTGATGTATCTAGATATATGCAACAACCTCACAAGATCCATTGGAAGGTATCCAAGAGGATCCTTCACTATGTGCAAGGAACCGGACACTTCGGGGTGCACTATGTGGTTGGTTCTCCATTTGAACTAGTGGGATTTTCCAATTCTGATTGGAATTGAAATCCCAATGACAAGAATTCCACTTGCAGTTATGTATTCATGCTAGCAAAAGGTACCATATTCTGGTCAAGAAAGAAACAACACACCATCTCCCTTTCTTCAGCTGAGGCCGAGTACAGAGGAGCAGTGAATGCAACTACACAATGTGTGTGGTTGCAAGGTATTCTTCAAGAGCTTGGAATTGCATTTGATTCACCCACAGTCATTTAGTGTGACAATAAAAGTGCAATAAATATTTCCACAGATCCATTGTAGAGACAGAGGACCAAACACATTGAGATACACATGCACTACAATCAGAGCTTGGTGCATGATTAGGTGATAGCCTTGTAGTATTGCCCATCTGCAGAGCAAACTGCTGTCATTTTCACCAAGTGTTTCATAGAGAAGACCTTCACCTACCTGAGATCCCTTCTTGGACTGAGTGATACATGGTGATAGCTACCATTCACTTTCATATTTTTGGATCCATGTCCATTTTTTAGGGGAGGTTTTGTTCTCATGTGGTTTTCCTCCTTACCTTGTTTCTATGGAGAAATAAAATAGTCTGTTGTATGAGGTGACTTGAGCCTTTGTTGCCAAGGCCTCCATAATATTTTTGGTTAAGAAATACTAAGTATGGCTTAAGGGGGGTGTTAGAGTAATAATCCATCCTAGTACCATAGTCTTAGACCTTAGGCACATTCATTTTCTTTCCTGCAGTGTTTTCCATGGTTTATACTTAGGGAAATTGGCAATTATAACAGTTGAGGCGCTCTTGGTTAATCAATATATACAGTTGAGGCACTCTAGGTTGATCATTCTGATAACCTAGGCACCCACATTTATGACTATTGATTAAGTTGTCATTGATTCCAACAACGCATGGTCATTGATTCCAACAAGTGTGTCTTGGTGCCCCTTGAGGATCCCCTGAGGGTTAAGTAGTTGTCAATGTCAAAGGAGACCTTATCACTTTTTCCAAGCCCAAGTCTGAATCCCTTAGAGCCCTTGGGATAATGGAAAAATCGCTGAACACCTTGTAGAGTGTTTAAGTACCGAAAATATGTTTTATGGTTCCCTATTACCACAACTTATGCCCCGGTACCCTAGAAAAGTGTCCTTGGTGGGTTGAAGAAGCATATAAGAGTCCAAATGACCCTTTCAGTGGTCATTTGTGTGTTATAGAGGTCTCGGTACCCTAGAAGAAGCCTAGGAACCCCCAGACCTTGATGTGTGTTGAATTGATAAGCAGTATTGATGAGAAGACCATGCAGAGTTGCAGTAGTGTTGATAACATGGTTAATGAGCAGATGACCAACAATAGAGATGAGCAGCAGTGGTAAGTAGCAGTGATGAGCAGCAGAGATGAACAACCTTGATGAGTAACAATGATGAGAAGATTGACCAGCAGAGTGATGAGAAAATACTGATGTGCAGAGTAGATGTTGGTTGTGCAACAGAGAAATATGATTGCTTGCAAGAAGAATCTTGCACTTGAGGATTGGACTCCTCAAACCCTTCTTAGTTGGAGCTAAGAAAACCAGTCTGGGTCCTGTTTCAGAGTTGGTGCTCTTTCTATTAGTTGGTGTTGATTGTAATCGAGAATATTGTTGTCTTCCATGTACAATAAATAAATATCAAATTACAAATATTCTTATGTCTCCTTGATGTGATGTTGTGCTTATGACTCTTGATGAATTTGATTATGTGATTAATGCTTGATATACTTTGATTGATTAAAAGAAGGTGAAAATTTTATAATTTCTCTCACACTAATTCACCCCCCCTCTGAGTTCGGCCATTGTGTCTAATTATTCGGTGGTTTGAAAACTTGGTGGCAACAGGTTGTATATTTTTTTTGGTTGTGTTGTGACTGAGATTTAGAATGAGTCTTTCGTTGAGAAACAACACAGTAGAAGAGCCTTCAAACATACATGAACTCCTCACAGTTGACAACTCCTTGAATATTTGTTAAGTTCAGTTGAGTAATATTGGAATAGGTTCTCTTATGTGCATATGGTTTGACTCAGATTGGATGAATTGTATGAGCAGTTGGTTTGAATCAGGTGGACTGAGTTTGGTATGAGCAGTTGGTTTGGACCAAAAATTAGTTACAAAGGTCAAAATCTGCTAGGGAATCTCTGAATGACTAAGGCCAATGCATCAAATACCAAATTAAGGTTCTTCCATCCATAGTGTCCTTTTGTGTGAGAGATAATTGACATTTGAAGTGTTTTCATGTAACTATTGTCATGGATGGAGAAGTGCCCATTTAGGATCTAAAAGATGCCCCATAATGTGTGAGGTCTAAAGGGAACATGATGGCCAAAATACATTATAGAAATCATTGGTATGGTATATGGAGTCAAAGAAACTGAAGAATCCAAAAATATCAGTCTCAACAAGGTATCTGATACAAAAAAGGGTGTCAGACAAACTTATCCACGGGACAGATATTTCCATGTACAAAGTGATTGCTAGAAAGATACAGTGCATATCCATCATATATGTATAATTGTTGTAACTATCATGACCAAACAAAATACAAAGTGGATACATGTGAGATATAAATGGGTCATGGCCATGGATGAACAAAGTGGATCAATGCTCAACAACTGATCATAGCCACAAGAATACAAGATGGGTCTAAGTCAAATTGGATATCATAGCCACAGAAGAACAAAATGGATCTATCTCTCATCTTGTGTCATAGAATGTGTGACACAGTCTTGCACAACTCAAGGAATATAAAAATATGAGGATCCTACTAATGGCTGAAGGTTTTCAATCCAAACTGCCTAAGGTATGAATCCTAACCATGCCAATAGATGAATTGAAGTCAAACATTGGGGATATCGTTTGATTACCTGTCAATGATGTGTATTGTTAACAAAAATGAGGGAACCCACGGATAATGACAATGGGACCTAAGGTAACTATTACATTCTAATAAGTGTGAATGGATGTTCATGAAGTCAAACAATTGAAGAATATATCGAGTATGAGACATTGATGTATTCCAACTACCTAATAATGAGGGAAACTTCCATTGATGACTACAATACCCAAGGCACTACTAAAAATCTAGGCCTCATTTCCAGAGCAATATGAGTTGATGTTGATGGGAAGAGACCCATTGGAAGGGAGGAATTAAGGCATCCTCCATCATCCAACATGAGGATAATTCAAGGACTGGTATGATTGAGTACATGATGAAACATACTGACAACAAGGAATGGCCGACAGATGCGGTCAAGGAAACTGTGGAAGGGACGACACCAGTTATATCCTTAAATAGTGAGCATGCCACAATGATGACTTAGGAAAATTTGGATACAAAGGGACTAAGGATATAAATCTACAACATAGAAGACATTGACATATTCTCAATATGATTGGGAGAGTAACCAACCGGAGGAGTATTAACTTTGAAAGTATGTTTTATCCTAAGGAAAAAAACTAGAACCCAATTGTTGAGTGCTTTAAACCAGTGCTTTGTTCAAGGATGACTATGACTTGCAACAAAAATTGGGTGAAATTAAGCGAGTTATAAAAATTTAATGGGTGAATTTGAATATGAAATGTTCTTTGTAAATTTTAATACATTCATCCAATATTTATTAAACAAATAATAATTAAAATACAAATATCCCTCCCCCTATTAATGAGGGAGGAAATAAAAATGATTTTTCCCTCCCAAAGTTACCTAAAATCCTCCCTTCGCCCTTGATTTCCAATAAAGATCATATTTAATCCTTTCTTCACCCCCTATTTTGAAACTTCCAACACTTATTTACCCCTCCATATTTTTACCTTTGACCCAAATTTTTACCTCTCTTCGAGCCAAAAGCCCCCAATTTTCTATAAATTTTTATAGCTTTTACATGTCTTCTTTAGATAGACCAAATGATATTTTTGGACAAAAGATAATATTCATCATCCCATATGTATCATATTCTTTCTTTTTATTCACAAATCAGCCTTCACCCAGTGGTAAAGTAAAATCTACTTCTTGTTTGTGGAACTTTTTTTTGGGTGCAATTTTAAATTGTTTTGGGTTATAGTTACATATTACTAGTTATGCAAGAGATAATAATACTAGAAATATTAAAAATCTACTTATTGTCATGTCCCATACACATTTAGTGATGTATGCCATGTAGTTAATTCTATTGACAAAAAAGCCTCTTCTCGTGGAAACAATGTCAAGCATTTTTCAATTTCAATGGCTAGTTGTGAGTAATTTGGTTGACTTTTGGATATTTTGTTCACTTAATTTTATCACCTCATCTTGTGTTGTTGGGATTAATAAGCTATTTTTTTAATTGAAATATGAATTATTCATGCTTTTGGATCCCACGGTTCTATAAATTATGGTAAGTTGAATAGAAGGTTATGGGATTTGTATCTAGTCACATTTGATGTTGATAACCAGTTTAGTTGTGTCTAACAGGTTAAGATTTGGATTTTTTTTTCGTTCTTTGATTTCCTGAGTAGCAAGCCCATTCTTTGTTTACCTTTTTTTTTGGTAATTCACAACACATTTTTATTCTTATAATATTAACAAAATCCAATCATATTTATTAATTTGAATGATAAATACATATTATAAAAATATAAGTTTTAACCCAACATAATAAAATCCATGGATTTTTTATTAGTTTATACAACACTTCAATTTGCTAGAAGTATTGATCTACCATAAGTACCAGATTAGATCAAATTTAAGTAGTTGTTTTTGTTGCTCGAGCGGAACCATCAGTGGAGGCAAAGGCATGAGTGGATCCCTTTCATTGAGTGCTAGTAGCAAAGTTAGTGTCCTGTTTAGTTCGAGCAACATTTTGACCAGATCGAGATGCATAGCCCATTTATTTATGAAAAACTTTTTGTTGACCAAGCAACATACCCTCCAGTTAGAGAGACGGTAGCCCAACCAAATAGCCGCTTCCATCAATTTGTGAACTTCTTTCTCTCCAGCGAGTGCCATCTAATTTTTCTACGGTACCATTGAAAACTTAGTTTTTTTAACTATATTTTGAATATATATGTACAAAACAAAAACTACTTCACCGTGCTATGTTGTTCCATCTAATTTCTCTAAGTTGCATCTAAATACTTCACACAACAAAAAAATACTTCACTATGTCATGGAGTACAAAGAAATTTCATAAAACCTAGATGGACAATGGAATTTTTATTATAATATGCAACCCTTAAATTTTCCATTTTAGTATATATATGCACAAAACAAAAACTACTTCAAGGTATTATGCAATGCAATTTTACGGTAAAGAACTGCCATGAAAAATGGATGGAAAATTGGTTTTTTTTATTAGTTTATGCAATCCTTTAATTTTTCAACTTAGTTTTTAAAGATATATTTAGTATAAATATACACAAAGCAAAAAACTACTTCATTGTGTTATGTAGTACAATTTTATGAAAAATGGATGGACAATGGTTTTTTTATTAATTTATGCAACCCTTACATTATTTGATTATGTTATGTAGTANACAATGGATTTTTTATTAGTTCATATATATATATATATATATATATATATATATATATATATGTGCACAAAACAAAAACAACTTCACCCTATTATGCAGTGCAATTTTATGGTAAAAAACTAACTGGATGGACAATGGTTTTTTATAAGAGTTTATGTAACCCTTATATTACCAATTTTGTTTTTTCTAAAAATTTAATATATATGCACAAAACAAAAACTATTTCACCCATGTAGTGCAATTTAAGGGAAAGAATTGGCATTTTTATTAGTTTAGGGCATCCCTAAATTCTCCAAATTAGTTTTTTTAATATATTTAATTTTTATACACAAAACTATTAAATATATATGCACAAAGCAAACAATTTTATGGTAAAAGAACCAGTAAAAAACTGCAATGAAAACTGGATGGACAAAGGCGCTTATGACTTGAGAACCCAAACCATTTATGCACACGAGTGTCATAGATAACACTTACTATTTTGAGTCTTACATGCAACTAACTCTTGATACGATATAATAACAATGCAATAATGAATTTCTACTAATCAATTAGGAAAATAAAATATTGTTTGGGCTATATGAACAACTTTGCAGATAATAGTATGGATTTTTACCTCACTTAAATTGCATGCAAGAACGTTTCAACCTGGCTCCATTTATCCAAGTGAAGTTCATTTGTTTGTAGTGGTTATCATTAACACATATATGATTGGTTATCATTTAAAAAAATATATTTTGATTTAATGTGTGGTTATTATTTGTAGTGATTATCATTAAAATATATATGATTGGTTATTATTAAAAAATATATATATTTAGTGTGTGGTTATACATACATACATACATACATACATATGTATGTATATGTATATATATATGTATACATACATATATACACACACACACACACACACACACACATATATATATATATATATATACATATATACATATATGTATATATGTATATCTAGATGTATATACATATATATACATATATGTATATATATATATATATGTATATATGTATATATATGTATATACATATATATATGTATATACATATATATATAAAGGGAGAGATTGGAGAATTTTGAATTTTGATCCTTTCTAAGTATATATATGTATATATATATAAAGGGAGAGATTGGATAATTTTGAATTTTGATCCTTTCTAAGTATTGTGACTAATAGCAGTCATAAGTTGATATGAAGTTTACACTTATCAGAAAACACAACGAATATGTAGTGGTCGAAAGTGGTCACCATTAGTATATAATGTTCCTCATATTGAGACCTTGGTAGGTTGTGGGATCGGTCCTTCTCCATGAGCTTGATCGTCGTTGGACCACAATATACTTTATTTCTAGGCTACCTACTGTTCATAACACTTGACTGTGGGGAAGTCTTAAGTTCCTTACTAAGCGAGGGAAGTCTAGTGGTATAGAAATAATTTCCTTACAATGTGGTATTCCTTACTAAGTAGAAGAGAACCTATTTGTCCAAAGGTGGAACGGAACACTTTCTCTAGCGATAGAATTTATACATAAATGATAGAATAGAATGATTTCCTCTATTCCCAGGCTACATACTATTCATAGGACTGTTCGTAGGTTGGTTGAACGAAGTGGGTAACTAAATAACTACCCTAAAACGATTGGAAATGTATTATAAAGGTTGTAAATAGGTTAAAAAGAGAAAGTTTTGCATAACGGTTTAATATAGGCTTATTTTAGTACCAAAAATGTTTGTCCAATGGTTACACATTTTTAGATTAAAATTATATTTTGAGAGATTAAAAACTATTCCCTTATTATGCATGTATGTGTGGGGTTAAGTCTTGTTTTGAGGATAGGTGTTTTTGTGTCAATTTGGAGTGGGCCCAAGTTGTAATGATTTTGCTTCATGCATTTCTTTCTTACTCATTTTAGAATTTATATGAGAAATATTATGTTTTCTAAACCTATTGGCACAAATTATTTCTATTGGCGTAAAATAATGCAACACATATTTATCACTAAAGATTGATAGAATCTTGTGACTAGAAGCTATGTTTTTCCTTCTAATCAAGAATAAAAATTATTGGATCATAATGGAAAGCAATCATTACAAGAAATTATATAGAAATATAATGAAGCACTTTCTCTCATAAATAATGCATTTGATTAACCGATATTTTCAAGGATTTATGTCGCAAAATCATCTAAACAAGCATGTATTATATCAAATAATACTTATGAGGATTAAGTAGTAGGCAATATGAATAAATTTAATGTGAAAATTGTATGTGCATAAGTAAATGATATTGATGATGTTCAAATTGAGTTCGGGAATGATGAAAGAGTTTGAAGGATAAATATAGGGTTTTAACAATGGAAACCCTAACCAATGAAGATCACAATGTCTAATTAGTGGATTATTCTGATGACTCAATAGAGAGCATAAATAGTTTTTAGCATTTTGTCTTAGGGTCCCATGAGAGGCTTTTGGAACTTTAATTTTCATTACAATTGATTGATTCCAAACATATAGTGTGAATGGGGCTTGGGTAATTTTCATTTAATAAATTTAATGAGCTATCAATCTAACATGAGGATCATTGTCAAAACTCTTTATTTGAAGTTAATTTCGAAGGTGGCAAGGTTATCCTATCATATTGGCCTTAGTTATGGAAAATCATATACCGAGGTGGCGAAGAGGTATTTTCCTTCACCCAAGGTCATAGCTAATCGGTTGGGATTTTGATCCATAAATTCCATGTGATATTCAATGTTTGCCAAGTTTCCAATACTTCTTTAGAGAAAAGGGGATGAGACATATAGCTTACATAATCATAACTTTATAGATAATCATTTTGATAAGAATGATGAAGAGACTATGGAGGGTTGGGGTTATGAAGGTAGGATTTATTTGGTAGAAATTTGGATTTATAAACTCTAAGGAGAGGAGGAGTAGGCGTGTCAAAGGATATAGAAACAATGCCACCCCAAAAAAACCTAGGAGGATGCTTAAGTGGAGAAACTACAAGGTTAGTATGGTGGTGAGGGAGGATATTGAGGTTATTTAGGTTTTGGATTTTTAGGTAAGACCATTGTGGAGAAGTTCCTATGGAATCACCTTAAGGAATAGGCCCTGTTGGATTTTCTATCCCTCTCTCACACTGGACCTAGGTTCAGTCCCTTCTTGGTCAACACAACAAAGACCAAGATATCGGCCCAATGGAGCATAGATCAGCCAGCAGCACTTGTGACACAGATGTCATCTCACCCAAGATCTCTCAGTTTTATGGGTAACTTCTAGAACCATGTTTCCGCAATTTGCGCGGGAGGGTGTTTTAGTACCTTGGCTCTGTGCCAAGGTTTTCAACAAATATCGAGAAGGCGGGTGACTATTTTGTGCAGTACTTCAACACTAGCTTATGAATCAATCCTTCCTTATGCGGGTTACGTAAAAAACCAGTGAACAGACAACATAAGCATATTCATTAACATAATGCAGCAGTCATACATTTATCCATTTGTAACACAATAATAAACCAATAATTCAACACAACATTCACACATATATCTAGGCTACTTCAATAATTCACACATATACATAGCATGTAACATGGAAACCCATCCAGGGAAAAAACACAAGGTGATTTTCATCTGGCATGAGGAAATAGATGCACCTTTTGTCTGCGCACAAAAATGCAGAATCTGTTCAAGATCTTCTATGCTCTCTTTACATACTTTTCCTCCCTCTCATTCTCTCTGATCTGATCTCTTCTTCTCTTTCTATTATACTCCTACTAGCGATCCACACACATCCTGGTTCAACTCAATCTTCTGTAATTATCTGTGCACTCAGCTGCAAAACCTCTACTTTGATGCACTTAGCGATACAGAGTTATTCTACCAAAACCCATTACTTCCAACTCAAGTCAGCTAAACAATTATCAGGCTGGCTATCCGTCTAACCCAAATACAGCTTGGGTTCCTTCTTTTATAGCCCCCTTACATAATCTATACAAATCCCATACATGCTTGTTACAGACTCAATATCGACTCGATACAGACTCTAACTAACTCATTACAGACTTCTTTTCAGTCGCTTTCTCATCTGACTTACTATATCCAACCAACATGATGTATTCCTATTCTAGTAACACATGACGAAAGGCACTATCATCCTGACTTACAAAGACGCCTTCACGCGTGTGGCTTCCATCGGATTCATCTGAGCTCATACCCATGATTGTTAAGGACTTACACTTTCTCAGCGTTATGCCTTACTGTCACTTTCCAGCCGTTACATTATCTGCACACCTGCTTCTGTCGATATTTTGCCATGTCGTCTCGTATCTTTTTTTGTCCTTCAGTCGCATCTTACTTATCTGGCACAACTTCCTCATCCTGTGCCTTCTCTTTGTCTTCTTCTTCTCTTTCCTTCTTCTGTCACAACATCAGTCCCTTTCCCTTGATGTTTCTTCCTCTGTTGTAGCTCCTTCCTATTCTCCTGTATGCTCTTCTTCCATACATAGACATAATTCTACATGAATTCTGCCCTTCTGTCCTGAGGCCCAACATCCTCTCAACACCCACCTGTGGCTAGTCCCAAGCCACGCGAACTAGTGATCCATAAGTTGAATTGCGCTGATTTTGTTCTGAAAATCCTCCATGATTTTCACCAACTTCTCTATCTTTGAACGCACTTCTTCTTCTGTTTTTTGCATGTTCTCCACCAGGTTAGAACTGACGTGTTCTGAAATGACTCTTTCTACAGAGACCGCTACCTTGCACACCTTCTAGTGTACAGGATGAATTATTCCTATGACTTTCTCTGCTTCTGCTTGTAATTCCTATACCTTTTCCTCATGCTGCTGTTCCTGTGCATGCAACAGAGTCATTTGTTGCTGTAGTCTATGCACTTCTGCCAACTTGACCTTTTTCTGCTCTAAGGGTAGCTGCTTCATCTCATTTATTATTTGCATGATATTTGCTTCAACTGAAGTGAGCTCACTTGCAATATTTTTTAATTTCTCATCATCCATTAGGGATTCCCAAGTATGGGATACTTGGTCCACAACGTTAGAACATGTTTTCTATGCTTCTTCTATTCTTTTCCCAGCCTTAGTGGCTGCGTCATGTATGCTTTCTAGCACTTCAGGTGGTGTGTTGGGTCTCCTTTTCTCTTCTAACTCTGTAACTTTTTTCTTAAGGTCAACTTCTATCTCAACTAACTGTGCTATTTTGGCATCTGGGGTCATCTCTTCTGTTAGTCCTTCTTCTTCAAATTTCTTGCAGGATAGGGCTACTGCTTCACTGATTTTATGACAGTTTCCTTCCAACTCCATTTTCTTCTGTTCAGTTGCTTGAATTTCCAGTTTCAGTTTCTTGATGTATTTTTGTGCAGCCTTTACCTTCGTTACCAGGTGATGCTCATGCAATTTTATATTTGCATTGACATCACTTTGGACCACATACACTTCATTCATGTGCATAGATGAGAAATATAGAATAATCTGGTTAGTATCATGATAAACAATATCAGGGTCCGAGGTACCAAACTTAACAACAATTTTAGATATTTGTACCGTTATTGGTGAGACTGGAACATAGGACACAACTTGCTCCATTATGGATGTTTCTAATGGGGTGTGTGACTCGGCTATTGCGCTTGGACAATTTTAACTTCTTCAACTGCTTTACATAGAAATTTAAGGAGATTAGTGACTGTACTTGAAAGTTCTTCTTGCCATTCTTTGATGGACTTGAAACTCGTCTGCACTGCTTTAGTTATTGCCTCGACCATTAGTTTCACATCATCACTATCCAAACTAACAATGTTTTTTGTTCGGTCGACCTTCATATTTTTCTTCTTCCTACTTGGTTGTACTTGTTCTTCCTAAGCCCCCCCCCCCTCATTTTATGATTCTGGGTCTGTTGGTATTGAGGTGGTGTGACTTTCTTCAGAGTGTAAATCCTCCAGGTGGTATTCTTCTTCGTTTTCCTCCTCTTCTTGTAATTAGATGTCCTACTGTTGAAATTTTTCATCTCATATTGGAACACACCATTCCTTCGTCCATTGATTAATAATTTCCTAGATCTCTTCCTTTGTCATGATAAACTTGGTTTGTATCTTTTGGTGTTGTGGCCACTGTCATGACTGTATGTAAATATGGTGCGGTTTAGCTTCAAACTTAACAACAGAGCGAAATTGCTAAACAATGGTGACATATAACGTGGACATGTTCTTTACCTGGTGCCGTCTAGCCTCTCCATGCATAAATAATTCGATATTGCTTTCCTGTTGTCGTTCTTTTAGTTCCTTCTCATATCAGAGGTTCTAATATTTTTTTCCTTAACAAGGTACTGGCAGGTTGACCGCTTGATAGTCTTGTGGGTGAGACCATGCTACAAATGAAATTAAAAGTAACAACAATGAGTAGTGAAATTCCCAACCCCTTTCTTGTGCATCATCGACGTCTTATACAAGCTCATTCAATAAGAATTGACACCATTTGATCTGAGTTCCTACCACGCAGAGCTCCATGAGTGCAATTTCTCCCACCATACACTAGTATAGGCACATTTTGTGGGATTAACTTGGAGGATAATACCTTGGTAGCAAAGCAAATAGTGGGGTTTTCAATGGTATGAATCAAAAACCTCTTTGAATTCTTTGTATGCCATACTTTTTCTTCATCCGTTTAGCTATGGAGACCTCTTGATCCTTCTTGAGTAGTGGTGTTGGGTCCATTCCAACAGTTTTTAGGCCTGTGATGGCGGCGATGAACTTAACATCCACAGGTATAGGTTTTCCTAACCAAAGAACCCATTCATGGAAAAGTAGAAGTAACTGCTTGAAATAGGTGCTAATTGTGTACTACGCCCAAAATGTGGCATATATAGCAATGATAATATGCCAGATTGCTCCAATTGCGTAGCCCATTCCTTTGCAACATATCGTTGAGGCGCCTTCGGTGTGTCTTGCATAATGTCCATATAATTTTTGTGGTCCAAGTTTGGTTAAATATTGGTATCATGATCACTGTAATATAGATTTTTCACTTTGGGTAAAATATATTTTACTACCTTCACTTTGACAGGTATTAGTGGCACTATCAACGGGGTATTTCCGTTCTTTGAGATTGCAGCTTCTGGTGCATTTCTTCGTTAGGGTAGTATATAGGGTGGAAACCAATTCCTTGTCTCAAAATCCTTTGTTACTGGTGGGGTTGGATCCGGATTTGTTACTTCTCCACCCTTCCTTTTTCTGGTGCTGATGCATTTTCCTTGCTAAGTCCCTGTTGGACTTGGTTTTTCCTTCCTAACTGGCTTAGTAGCCTTCGACTGTACTCATGGAGTAGTTTGTACATTAATAGGGCCCACCTGTGGTGGGGTGTAACCAGTAGTAAATTCCATTATCAAGGTAGGTGATACAGACTTGGATTCAACTGTGCTTGTGCTGGAGACAGAGATGGCCATACTACAACCTCACCAGTCCAGTGCTCAGGGGTGGACACAATAGCAGTGTTTATCTTCAACAAGCAAGGAGCAGGGTCAGGGTAGTGAAGCTTGATAAATACCTTAGCTGATGCTAGCTATTGTTCGTATGCACAATCAATTATTCAGAAAGGAATCCATCCTTTTCACCGCATGGGCGTACCGTGGGCTCTTTGATCAAATATTTTTGCGTTATGCCACCACTGAACTATCACTTTAAATGGTAGTTATTGTTAACGAGCGGGATGGTACCAAAAATCTCGCTGTGAGTCCCCAAGACCTTTTTTTATGTCATGTCTAATAGGGTACCACATATTTTCATACGAGTAATCTCTTTCCACTTTGCACATTCCTTTTGACACCTGGAGAGTATGGCGAATGGGTCACTATAACTCAGATCCTTTGTGATATTATAACATGCCATGCAGTTATGTTGCATTGATGGAAGTTCATGTCCACAACATGTATCTCTTCAAAGATCTTCTCCTTCATTACCTGTAGCGCAACATCCACGGTTGGGTGTTCACTGGTGAAATCAAATGTCTGGATAATTCTTATAGCTAAGCTTTCCCATTCAATGGTTACTCATTGCATCTATTATGAAGTGTATCAACTTATCGGGACCATTTCCAAAGTGTGGATGAATTAGTGAACCCATTCTTGTCGTGGATATTCTTTCCAAACCTTGCGATGGTTCTCAATATGCTTGCCAGGATCTGTCATTCTTATATATTTTAGATCAGGACAGCTGATCTGTTTGCCAAATCTGATCTCCATTAATCTCCTACATTGTGTCCATTCAGAGATAGATTATTTGTGTGTACCCCACCATATGGTAGGCGTAGCTTTCAACACATATTCCAAAGCGAACAATCGTTGTGATTCTGTGACTTTCTCTTCAAATTATTCCAAGAAATATGCAAGGTTAGGTAATCCTTCATATGTAGGCAGTGCGCTTGCTTCGACTCCTACCCTTCAAACAACTCTTGTGACTCTTTCAAATCTATTCATGGAGACTTCATGCAGCCTGTTCTTCCAATTTTCTAGAGCATCACCTGAGTCGGACGTGCATGAGCTTAGACTCCTCCAAATCAGGTTTCCATCAGTTGTGGGGTTAATATAGTATTCATTTGAAGACATGATGTTATAAAACTATTTTAGATAATTGTCCTACCCTTCGCTATGCACAGGCTCGACATATCACTGTCCTTCAAGTGGATCAATGGGCGCAACCACTCTTATGTTAGAATCTTTGAAAGACAATATCTTTTTCTTTAAGTTTATAATAGTTTGGTTGTCTATTTCCCAATAGATTCCTAGAAGTGTAGGATATGGCTTTGTGTCATCGATAATGTCAATAACTTTGAATTTGGCATATGTTCTTAAGCCTTCAAATTTCACAGGTACTTGGGTCAGTCTACTGATTGGTAGAACCTTCGACTGGTTTGAACGCCTTAGATGAATAGGAGACTAGTCCAGTCGTGGCTTATTCATGCTCTCCCATGTTTTTCTTGTCAATATATTGACATATGATCCCAAGCTAATATGATATAGTCCATATCATAATCTCTTATATGCGCAGTCATTCATAGTTCTTGGCTTGTATTCACTTTTCTCTAGATATGATTAACTCTTTTCTCAGGTCACAGGTCTTCTATGGTTTCTTCTATGAGTGATATCAATTCCGTGAAAACATCTTTATCATGGATTAGTGCTAAGAAAGTTTTGAAAAATTCTTTGATATTACTAACCTTTTTCATTGGCGGCTTCCTGATTAGTTGTTCAAATCTTTTGGGCATAGCTCTAACTTGTCCAGATGTCGATGACTGATTGATATCAACAAAGTCTTGTCGTACCTTCAAGAAGGCTTCTTTCTCTTGTTGAACATCTAGTGGAGATTTCTTTTGCACCACAGGTCTTACCTGCGGTTGTCCTTACTGTGTATTTTGGTCTTCTCCCATCGCAACACCTCCTGTTGTGACTACAACAATGTGAGGTTGTCTTGGTTTAACAGAAATCATCTGAATATTCAGATTGGGGTTCATATTTAGGTTCTTCACCGGGTTGGGGTTAATGATAGTTATATCCTGCCATTTCAAAATAAGTTGAGGACATTGTTCGATAGTGTGATCAAATGCTTTACAATATGTATAATTTTTTGCAAGACTTTGACAATCTCGGGTGAAATGTCCTGGCTTCCTACAATTATAACATACGAATTGGCCTCTTCCTTGACCAAATCCTCCTCCAGCTTGTTGCTATCCTTGACCTTTAAAATTCCCACCCCCCCTTTGCATATTGCACAGGATGATACTGAGGTTACACTCGTTCAACTTGCATTTGCTCATAATTTCTCATTAAGTAGGTATCCATCGGTTTTTCTTGCAGTAGATGAAGTGCTCTAAGTCTTTCTCATCATGATGTATTGATCTACAAAATTTACAATACATACAGCGGGAGCACTTACAATCTTTTGTAAGTACATGCATTCCTCAGACTTGTGACCTCTAGTCTAGCATATTCTACACCAAGTCATTCCTTGGGTGTTTAATGGGTTCGACACACCCGCTGCAACATAGTTCATCAACACCGTGAAATTATCCTTTTGTTGTCCATATTTTATGCATCTTGTACACCATAATTCTTCCTAAACTTACTTTCCCCTTTTAATGTCCTGGAGCTGCACTGTAAGGTTGGCCGCCTATGACTAAATTTGCATCATTCCTGATCCAGTGTCCCCAACTAGAGAGGCTTATAACTTCATTTATATTTCAAGAGCCTCTGTTTGTGACATGAATTTCTGTTACATCAATGGGGTTCAGATATGTGGTAGCAAGGCAAAAATAAACCATTCCTTGTGTTGCACATCTGACATTTAGAAACTCAATTTGGCCATCAATGTCTTAAATCTCCGGTCAAAGTACCAAACAGATTCTGTCGGTAGATTCTTAATATATTTGATCTCAGTGATGCATTGTGACTCGGACTTCCACTTTTTGAATTCATCTATCAACATGAGTCGAATCTCGTTGAGTGTTTTTGAGACAAATCCTATTGGTACTATGGAAAATTTCATGTACCAGTCCAGTGCATGACCTTGTAGCATCGTGATCATCTGTGCTTTCTTGATATTCTCATCCTATATCTGTCATATAGTATAGACAACATCACATAGAAAAAAATGCTGCTATGGGTCTTCCATCCCATTCCCACTGAATATTGGTAGCTTAATGTTAGTTCCAGCCATTGGATTGATTGCAGCTGTATTGACTGCTGGTACAGTCGGAATAAAAATTGGACTAGTTGGAATTCATTTTCTGCTATTTACAACATTATTATTACTCATATTTACATAAATACTTGGAGACAAGTCTCACGATCTTACCTCTAGTATGTAGGTGAGTTGTATGCACATTCTTGTTTTGGAGCTTTAGTCATCTCCATGGAATCATCGTTGCCTTCTAAGATCAACTAATATTCCTCTTCCTCATCACAAGAACCTTCGTCTAAGTATGATGCAAACTTGTAGCCTTCTTATTCTCGATCTGTGCTGCAACTCCCTCGTCCAAACAAAGTATTTCGTCTTTTGTCGGACCTGAATATTCTTCCACTTCTTAAAAAACCTAGCTCTAGTTCAGTTCCACTATCTTTTGGGAACATCTTATTCTAGGGTTCTGCTGAGACATAGCCACCCTTTTCTATTCACTCTAGAATTCACAGAATGTCTTCTTCACATAAAAGCATTTTTATCCACGTATTTAAAGATAACAGGTATCTGTTGCGTGGTCCTTGGAAAATTTTTCTCTCTGCCTCACTGTATGAGATTATTGTGTCAACAAAAAACTCAGTAATATATCCTTCTAGGATACCATCTACCCAAAAATCCATAGCCCTTGATATAGGGTTGTTCACTCTTTTCTACCGCTCAACTAAGAATAGACTCCACTCTTTCGATTCTCCTCCTTGAAAATTCCTTTGTTGGGTTGGCAACTTAGAAAACCACTCATGCAACACAATGGGAAACTCGGTAAATAAAATATTGTGAATTTCTGAATAAATGTACTGATCTAACCACTTTGTCGGTGTCCATCGATATCCTTCAATTTCTTTTCATGTAAACTCTAACTCTTTGGCATCCACCCAATCTTGGATCTCCGATTTCGTGGGTTGCCACAACATATCCCTAACCACACCACTTTAAGGTCTCGACAACGAAACCATTTTTCCGATTTTCTGTCCCTCTCCCATGCTGGACCCATGTTTAGTTGATTCTTGGTCAGCACAACAAATCCCAATATATCGGCTTGATGGAGTGGATCTCAACCAAAAACACCCATGACAAAGATGTTTTCTCACTCAAGATATCTCAGTTTTATGGGTAACTTCCAGAACCACATTTTCATAGTTTGTGCGGAAGGGTGTTTTAGTACCTTGGCTCCATGCCAAGGTTTTGAACAAAGACCGGGAAGGTGGGTTACTGGTTTGCATAGTACTTCAACACCAGGTTATGATTCAATCCTTCCTTATGCGGGTTACGTAAACAACTAGTGAACATACATCATAAGCATATTCATTAACATAATGTGACAGTCATACATTTATCCATTTGCAACACAATAATCAACCATTCATTCAACACAACATTCACACATATATCTAGGCTACTTCAATCATTCACACATATACACAACATGTAACGTGGAAACCCATCTGAGAAAAAACCACAAGGTGCTCTTCATCTAGCATGAGGAAATAGATGCACCTTTTTTCTGCGCACAAGGTTGCAGTGTTAACACAAAAAATGTTCACCTAGCTCTACATGGTCTAAACCATATACATACATCATATTCCTACCATATTTCCCTTAGTTTTGACCTTCACAATTGTATTTCCACAAAAAATGGTCCAAAACATTATTATTTACTATGGTTTACCCTCACTCTCTCCAAAAAAGGGTCAAAAACCCTAAAAAAGGGTAAAAAACCGTAAAAAGGGTTCAAAAAACCTAAAAAGGGTTCAAAAAACCTAAAAAAGGTGTAAAAACCCTAAAAAAGAGAAAGGATCAGAAAACCATAGGAAAATACCATGGGTAACCACATTGGTTCAAAAAACCCTAGAACCATTCTATAAATACATTGTGAAGGGCTCTCCCAAAATACCTTTTTTTCTCATTTTTCATTTTGTGAGTATGCTGGGACACATTTTGCTCTTAGGTATTCACATACCCTTTTTCCATCATCCCGTCGCCATAGCATTCCCACATTGTACGTTAAAAAATTCTCCGCACCCACTTGGAGACCATTCGAGAGCCAGCATGTGGAGAGGCGGACCACTTCTGAAGACGACCACAATGGCCCACTTTACAAGAAAGGAGGTATACTTTTGTTTGTTTGTGTTTATTTAGTTTGGATTTTGTATATTCAAAAACATTAAAAATATTTGCTTTGTGTTATTATCTAGTTTTCTGTTGTATTTTTCAATGAAATATTCCTTATGATCCCATTGATCTAAGGCTGGTGCTTTTGCACGTAACACGGGAGAAATCCCCATTACAGTTTTGGCGACTCCGCTGGTCGATCCTCTCAAATCCTTGTTTTTGCAGGTTTTCTATAGGTTTGTCTTCAATGTCTACCTTCATCCATCACTGATCACCCCCCCACGCAGCTGATCCAAACCTTCACTGCGTTAGTGCCTGTTCCCCATGCCCCTGTCGACTCTGTCTTTTTTTTATAAATTTTTTCCTGTTCGATGTGAGTCACACTTATCGAGACACAAGCCATGACCTAGTTGCTCCTTTCCATTTGATAAGCGTGACCTAAGTTCCAACTTTAGCCTCGATACACGTGACCTGGCTCACAGAGTCAAATCATGCTTGTCCCGACTCCTGAAGCTACCCGAGTCGCCCTTGTGACCCTATTTCGAGCGACTCAGTTGTTTCTTTCCTCCTGGTTTGTGTGACTTGATTTTTTTTTCTGTCCAGATCACCTCTGCCTTTATGTTCTATGCGACCCAGATTGCACTTGTTCCGCCGACAGGTGTGATTGTCAGTTTACAGTATGTTTTCCATTCCTGTTTCACACCCCTATCTGTCCCAAACCTCTGTTTGGACCTATTTTTCTTTCCAGACTTGCTCTATTACAACCCCTTGCTTGTTTCCTGCAAAATGTTCCTTGTTACTAATTTGTTTTAATATTTGAAGGAAAATTTTTAGTTACAAATGCACACACATTCACACCATTAAATGAACACGCTCGATTCATGACCCCGAGTAGAGCCTTGAAAGGAATTAATTAAATTAATAACATTCGGATTGGGATATAAATTCCATCCCTTTAACTGTGGGAAGTAGTTGGGCATAACCCTAAAACTTATTGTGAGGAGTACCACAGGAACCCCGAAGTAGCTAGACATTGAGACGACCTGCCAAGCGAAAAGGGCAATGACCCCTACCTGATTGACTAGTTCCCACCCGTGAGGAAAACCAAGAGCTGTTGTTTGTGGCAAAGTGGTTATCAGTTTTTCCTTAGCCGTGGAGTGAGGGGTACTTCCCCAATACGCAAGCCGTTAGACAACATTGGTGGCCGAGTGACTCCTTTTGAACCATTAGGAAGATGATTAAACCCATGGTCCATATTCATTTCCTGTCACTACAATAAGTCATCATTTCTCCACCATGTTATTCCTATCATCTTAGGGGGCACACCCCTCAATTCGGTTCTTTGAACCGTCATCGTTGAAGCCATCTTCGACATCACTCACCACCTTCGGAGTCACACATGACCTCTGATTCCAATTCAGATTCCTACCAATCTGAACCCACTTTGTTCAGTGCCCCCTCTAGGCCCATGGATGGTGTGCATCCAGATCCCTTCCATGGAGGGATAGTTGGCGGTGGACCTATGTCCTTGCCACCCATAATCATGGGTATCCATTATAGTGGTTCCATTTCCACTACACACAATGCTGCTGGTATGTTACCCACTAGTGGTGTCCCCACACCAGCTATCGTGGTTCCTACCATAACACCTTTTATACCTGTGGGTAGTGGGCCTTCCATGTCCATTTCGACTATCCCCACTATGGGAATTCAACCTCATATACCCCCATTCATGCATGGGAACTATTTTCCTGCAACCAACGACACCATTGCTGGTCTGCCCTGAGCCAATCTCAGATCTAGCTTACCTTTCATGGCTAGTATTAACTTGCCAGATTTGGCAAGGTTAACAAATGACCCCATTAGTCATCAACCACATTGTCCTCTCATGCCTACAAATATTCCCTCATACATCCCAAAGTTTGAGGGAAAGGAAGGCAAGGACCCTCAGAACCACATCATGTCTTTTCACTTATGGTGTTCATCGAACAACATTGTGGATGACTTTGTGAGATCAAGGTTGTTCTAGTGCACACTTATGGGTGCTGCGGTCAAGTGTTACATCAAGATTCCTCATGCTACTTACCCTGATTTCTCCTCAATTTCCTCAATGTTCCTTCAATACTTTCAACCAACCGCCCGATATGAGGAGGAAGTGGAGATCCTTTTATCATGTCACCAAACCACAACTACCCACATCACGGATCATATCCATGAGTGATGATGTCGATGTAGCTTGTGCAAGCTCCAATTGGATGATATGATCTTCTTTGATTGGTTTCTCAAAACCTTACTCCCCCCATATCCAAGGACGTCACATCTGAGCGACCCCAAATAGAGGAGGAAGCCATCCTGAAGGCTCAACAGTTCTACTTGATCTATGCCCAGTCTAGGTACTTATATACCATCATAATTGATGCTCCTCGAGATGACACCTCTCACTGTGAAACTCTAGGGGCTTCTCATGTTGATGATGGAGTCATCGACTCTATCACACAACACCCTCAGTTCTACACGAAATCTCCCATGATGCCACCACACCTAGGTAACACCCATCATGTTTCCCATCCTAGTTACACCCCAAATTACTCACGTATGATGGCTTAGTATAGAGCCACCCCATCCTATGCACCTCCCACACCAACTCATCATGTCCATGGACCGACTTGTTTGACACAATCATGTTTTGGTAAAGCAGTTGGGTTTGCAGCCCCCCTAGCTCCTCTAGTCTATTATGCACCACCTGTGCAACCCACTCTGACTTCGGCCTCAAATCCTCTAGTCTCTATAGGAAAAGTTTATGCTTAGTAAAACCTTCATAACCAACCCACCCACAATAACCAACAAGGGCAAGGAAAGAACAAGCGAGGAAGAAACCAAGGCAATAATCATCCCCAAGGAGGCGGCCAACATGCCAACCCTCCAAACAATAACGGTGTCGAACCGCTTGCAAAAAATCCCCAGTAGCCCAATCGTCCTGGGAATAACCCACAATTATGGACCAACCATCCATGTGCTATTTGCAACACCTATGGTCATTACACTCATCTGTGCCCCCACATGGATCGCATCCAACAACTTCTCAAGAATGACAACCAACGTGATCTGAACGTAGCTGCTCTGGATCAGCCAAACCCAGTGCCACCAAGTCCTCCACCTATGGTGCTCCAAAACCCCACACCACACCAAGGGATGGTTCAGGCCAACCCTTGGCCCAACCTACTCCTGCTGCTCTTGCTGTGGCCCCACCTGCTGAGGATAGTGTCCACCTCCTCATGACATTGTCGTTTAAATTCAACCTCTAGACTCTACACAACCAGTATGGATCCATCATAGAAACCGCTGACCCATCAACATCCTCTACCTCTACCACTTTCGACATGTCTCTCCACTTACCGAGACCCCCCCATATGGGATGGCCAAAGCCCCACAGTTTCCTATGCATCGTGTCGCAAACAATGCTACTACCAGATCTTCCCTCAACTACAACATAGTTGATGACTTGGCCCAATATCCCACAACCATGTCCTCTTTCAAAGTGCTTAAAACTTGCTCAACACAACGTAACGCGTTGTTGTCTACGCTAGGTTTTGTTGATCCCTTTGATTCCAGGTTGATCACCTTCGACTTGGATCAAGGAGAACCTAGGAAGTCGTCTACTGTTTCCTTCCAAGTTTCTATCTCAATTCAGAATTTGGTCATACATCGATGCAATATTGATGAAGGGGCATCCACCTACGTTATGTCAACTACCATTCGAAAGAAACTCAGGTCCCCTACCCTTCAACCTTCTACCATAGCTCTCCGTGCCTATGATGGTTGCTCGACTCAGCCATAGGGGATTCTCACAAACGTTCCTATTGAGCTAGCTGGTAAAATGGTTTTGATTGACATTGAGGTTTTCAATGCCCAACTTGACCATAACCTCCTCCTAGCACATAGCTACATGTATGCCATGCGAGCTGTGGCCTCTACCTTCTTTCAACTACTGATGTTCCCTCATGATGCGAAGAAAGTGATTGTCGACCAGTTGACATACTACGATCCTAAGGGTCCGGCCACGCTGGAACACGTCCTTCCGACTATCAGCTCCACCATTGACATCATGTCCATTCCATCCTTGTCTACTATTGGCCCGAGCCTGTTTTCCAACACTCCTATGATGGACACCTTTTTCTCCTTACCACCTCTTCCTACGTCGACTGACGTATCACATTTGTGTACTATCACATCCAGTACCTACCGACCACATTACAACCTCAGTCGCAACCCCAACCACAGTCACCCTAGAATTATTTGGGTTCGTTCTTGATACAAATTATTCTCTTCCTTTTTCCACCATCTCACATCATGAGAAATCCTATCATGGCTACTCTCAACTTACCTAATTTCACATTGGGAATTCCTATGTGGTACCTCGATCCACTCACTCAACCCCCGGTTCACGAGGTTGTGCTGACTCCCATCAAACCCATTAAGACAATGTCATGGATACCTTCTGGTCGATCAAAGACTTCTCCTGTCTCCACGCCTTCCCCTCCTCCTCCAAAGGAGGCTCGGGGAAAGGACACCGAAGCAACGACTAAACCTCATCCGGATCCCCCTTACACATTGAGAGATATCCAAGTTCATGCGACAAAAAATTGTCCAGAGTTTGCTAACCTTTGCACCCACATGGACACTATGGATACATCTGATGGAACTCCAATAGTCACCGTCCCAGATCTGCCGATGGTTAAGAACAATTCATTGCGAACCAAACATCCTTGTGTAATTTGTGGCTTTTATGGTCATTAATCACACCATTTCCCAGAATTTCCTGAGTATTGGTCAACCCTTTGTGACCTTTGAAAATGCTCTCGTGAGTCCGACATCACTGTTCTTGAGGAGATCCACCTTCCGGATTCTTCCTCGGACACAACCAACACCATATACATGATCTCCAGTTCTGCTAGTCTTCCCATCCCCTCAGTTATAGAGGATCCCTCAGATCTATCCATGTGTTGTTTCAGAAATGATGATGAGATTATTAAAGCTCTTTCGACTCTTGATTACCCTTGGGATGATATGCACCATCGCTCATTCTTTATTCTCGATGAAACTCTCTCATCGTTGGGTTAGTATTCAGTTGAAGCTAAAGAATTCATCCATGGAAAAGTTGACTGGTTCAAGAACCCCATTTCGACACCCGATGCCTTTGAAGAGGGTAATATGGATAACATTTCACCAAATATTAAGGTCAACATATCAACCAACCCTGAGGTAGTTGAATATATTACACTTGGAGCATCTTGCTCCCTGAAGAAGTGGCTTCCTACAAAGCACTTTTTTAGGAGTTCCGTGATATTTTTGCTTGGTCCTATACCGAGATTCTTGGGATTGATCCATCCATCATTGAACATCGTATTGAAACTTGGCCCGATGTTGCACACATGTGCCAAAAGCAAAGACCCATTCACCCCTCAAAGGCTACTGTGGTAAAATTTGAGATCGAAAAACTACGTAAAGCAGGTTTCATATACCCCATTGCATATACCACCTAGGTTTCCAATAAAAATGTTTCCATTAAAAAAAAAATAGGTACCATTTGTGTCTGTACTGAATCTCATGACTTGAAATTGGAATGTCCCAAGGACAATTTCCCACTTCGTTCATTGACTAGATCATTGATGTCTATGCCGAACATGACGTATTTTCTTTCATGGATGGTTTTTCTGGTTATAACCAAATTCAGATACGAAAATAAGACCAGTACAAGACGACTTTCACAACCCCTTGGGGCACATTTACATATCAAGTCATGCCATTTGGCCTTAAAAATACTGGAGCCAATTTTCAGTAGGCCATGACGTTCTGCTTCCATGACCTTATCGATATCATATTGGTCTACTTAGATGACCCCACAGCTCGCTGTTGGAAGCGTTCATAGCATCTAGATGACTTACGACAAGTCTTCTTACGATGTCGTAAATACAATGTCTGCTTGAACCCTATTTTGTGTTTGTTTTGTGTCCCAGCTGGGAGTTTACTCGATTTTATCGTCTCTCACAAAGGGATTGTGGTCAACCCTCTGAAGATTCAAGCCATTATGAATCTTCCCTCACCACGTACTTTGTGCCAACTACAACATCTCCAAGGTAAGGCCAATTTCCTGTGCCGTTTCATTCCAGACTATGTGACAAAATTCCATGGTTTCTTACAACTGATTTGTACCAACATTCTGTTTGTTTGGGAAAAGCATGTGCAAGACACTTTTGATGCATTGAAGCAATATTTGGTTTCCACCCTAGCATTGTCTCCACCTGACTTCACTAAGGATTTCATTCTCTATGTGTCGGAATATGAAAATGCCATCACTGGAGTTCTGGTCCAAGAATACGATGCTCGTCAAGACCATGTGTTCTATTACGTAAGTCAAAATATTTCTGGTCCCCCTTTAAGTTAATCACATGAAGATAATATGGCCTTCGCCGTCGTATTTTCCATTCAGAAGCAAACCCATTACATCCTTTTGAGTCGCACTTGAGCCGTGCCCAATTCCAACTCCATGAGGTATCTATTGAGATGCCGCCTTGTTCAAGGTTGTGCTTCCAAGTGGATTGTCATTCCTTCTCTACTTGTCTGCGCACTCAGCTGCAGAACCTCTACTCTGATGCACTCTACGATACAGATTTATTCTACCAAAACCCTTTACTTCCAACTCAATTAAGGTAAACAACTATTAGGATGAATATCTGACTAACCCAACAACAACTTGGGTTCCTTATTTTATATCCCCCTTACAGACTCGATATAGATCCCATACATGCTTGTTACAGACTCAATATCGACACAATACACACTCTAACTGACTCATTACAGACTCCTTTTTAGTCACTTTCTCAGCCGACTTACTATATCCATCCAACATGTTGTCTTTCCTATTCTAAGTAACACATAAAAAAAGGCACCATCAGCTTGAATTAAAAAGATGCCTTCACGCGTGTGGCTTCCACCGACTCCAGCTCAGCTCATTCCCACGATCGTTAAGGAGTGTCGCTTTCTCAACGTTATGCCTTACTGTTACTTTTTGACCCTTACATTACCTACATGTCCACTTCTACTTATATTCTTCCATGTCATCTCATATTTTTTTATGTCCTTCAGTCGTGGATTACTTATCTGGCGTAGCTTCCTCGTCCCGGGCCTTCTCTTTGTCTTCTTCTCTTTCCTTCTTCTGTCGCAACATCCTTCCCTTTCCCTTGATGCTGCTTCCTCTATTGTAGATCCTCCCTCTTCTCCTTTATGGTCTTATTCCATACTTAGACAAAATTCTAAATGAATTTTGCCCTTCTGTCCCGAGGCCCAACAGGTCCAGAATATATGGTTCTCCATGCTAGCTTACAAACCCATCATCCATGTACTTTCTTATGGTTATAATTTTTTCATATTTCAATCAAAGGAAGACACCCACAAGAATATCAACGGATGATGGTTTTAGGGTTAAGTTTGACTAAACCTAAAAAATTATATCACCTATATTTTGATGCCAAGGATGAGGTGGTCATAATCCTGCTGATATGGGCCAAACTTTCAAACCTCTCCATGGATTTATGGTCAACAGAGGGTATATATTCAATTGGTAACAAACTAGAAATATAATAATGGTTGATAACTCATTCAAGGAGGAATGGATAAGGATGATAGTCCATGTTATAGTTGATATTTATATAAGCAGAGGGCTCTTTGAGATCATATAAATACGTTATGGTGGTAAGAAATATACCTAGGTCTTGGACTATTCAAATGTTCCATTTTGGTGCATCTCATGTCATATATATGGAAATATTTTTTGAGAATTTCAATTGTGTTTTAGAAAGTATATGTGGTGAAAGTATTTTGGTCATGAATTTTCTCAGGCTGGAAACATAAAAATGGAGGGACAAATAAGGGTTAAGAATAAGGGTGAAAAGGGTGAAGACCATGTTCTTGTTTACCATTTATTTACACCCAGGTTCAAATCGATCCTTGGCACAAGCAGTAAATTATAATCCGAGGGCAATTGATTGGACTAGTGGAGACATGGTTATGGGAGCACTACAAAAAATGCCCTGTTGGGGGTGGTGGGTTTTAGAACCCCCCCCCCCCCCAAAAAAAAAAAAAAGTTATGAGAATTGAAATTTTGGGGGGGGTTTAAAGCAACCACCACCAAATGTCTAATTCTCATGACTTTTTTTTTGGGGGGGGTTTCTAAAACCCATCTTCAAACACACCTTAAAATTCATGAGAATTGGACTTTTGGGAGTAGTTGTTTTAAACTGCCTCCAAAAGTTCAATTCTCATGACTTTTGGAGGGATTTCTTTCAAGACCCTTCCTAAATACATTTTCAAGGTGGTTCTAAAAAAATATCCCTCTAAAAGTATTTAGAATTGAACTTTTGAAGATGATTTGCAAAAACACACCTCCAATTGTTAAATTTTCATGAGGTTTAGCACTGCGGGGGGGGTGTAGAAAGGATACTCCTAAATATATGTTTCAAGGAGGTTTTTTGAAAACTCCCATAAAAATCATAGAACTTTAATTTTGGAGGTGTTTTTTTAAAGACTTCTGCCAAAACTTCAATTCTCATCATTTTTTTTTGGGGAGGGCAGGTTAGAAGGACTGACCCTAAATATATATTTTTAGATATGTTCTTAATATCCATCTTCTCAAAGAATACTAAAATTTACCACTAATTATTGTATAGTTGACCCTAATTAACCTCATAATAAACCTCTAATTACCCCGAATTATTACTCATTGCGCCAAAATGACCCCTAATTGACCACTAATTACTCCTAAGTAATCCATTCTTACCAGTAATTAACCCTTGATAACCTCTAAATGACCACTACTTTTTTCCAAGGAAAACCTCCTGCCGAAACCTATTGGATTTTTCCAAACATTCATCGATGGCATATTCCCTAGTAAATCCATTGATGTAGACTAGTGCACCGCACACACAAGGATTCGAAATGGGTACATGCCAACATGAACCTAACTAAATTCCCAACATCAAGGAAAACCACTAGTTTAGCTAAGCCCTTGGGATTAAATTTCCCCTACTTACCCATAATTTGCCCTAGTTAACCCATAATTGACCCCCAATTACCGCTAATTAACTCCTAATTACCACATAGTTCACCCCTTATTAACTAGTACTTACCCCTAAATAATCATGGATTACCAGTAATTAACCCTTGATAACCTCTAAATGACCCCTATTTTTTTGAAGGAAAAACTCGTGGAGAAACGCAATGGATCTTTCCAAACATTCATAGATGGAATATTCCCTAGTAAACCCATCGATGTAGAATAGTGTGCTTCACACACAAGGATTCAAAATGGGCACATGCCACCATGAACCTAACTAAATGCCCAACACCATGGACAACCACTAGTTTAGCTAATCCCTTGGGCTTAAATGGCCCCTACCTACCTATATATGATCCACAGGTACCATTAATTTCCCCTAGTTGACTCATAATTGACCCCTAAGTACCACTAATTATCCCATAATTGTCCCCTTATTAACCCCTAATTACCACAGCTCATTACCCAATAATTAGCCCTAAATGACCCTTAATTACCCATAATTGACCACAAACCACCCGTAAATTATCACTAATTAACCCCTAATTACCCTTCATTTACCTATATTTACCCATAAATGACCCTTAGCTTTTTACAGGGCCCGAGTCCATCACATAGGACTTATAGAGGGAATTTTTGGCTTATGAGTGGGATATGGTGGAAATTTTGGGATGTATAACACCATGAATAATATTTTACAACCAGACCATGGTTTGAGATTAACTTCTAGGGTCTAAGTTCATATAGTTTCCTCTAGGTCTCATGGGTCATGTGTAGCACCCCAAACAATCACACATGCCATACAAAGGAAATATTTGGCATATGAGTGAAATATGTCCATCATTTTGAGAATTAACATACCAAGGTTGTTTATTGATTCACATGCCATGGTTTAGGGATAAAAGAAAAGGTACTAGGCCATAACATATATTTCTATGGGGCTCACATGCCATGTTTTTTAACGCAATGATTCACACATGCCCATAATACATAATTTTTGGCCCATCTGCTACATCAAGATGCCAAGAGAACTTTTTCTAGTTGTGAATCCTCCTTTGAAGATTCCAAACATCGATTTCAAGCTATTGAATTGGGTCCTCACCTAGAGCAGCAGAAGCATAGTTGGACGCCATGATAAGATCCAAATAAATTTGCACCCAGAAATGGATGGGCAGAGAGTTTCATTCCACCAAAAGCCTAAGATTCAAATGACGGAATGTCAGTGATCGATGAAATAATCAGATAATCCATCTTCTCTTAAATCCACGCGAGGCATCCTTTTGTTTCCATATCTGGCTCCTATCCTTCACATGCTTGAGATGACAGAGAAGAGTACGATCATGAGGTGAGCTCCATAGTTTGAGCTCATCGCACGCCTAGAGGAACGACAACATCAATTAAGTACGCCTTCCCATACTAAGCATTAATCTTATAACAACCTCCTGCATGTGTCTACACTCTTTAATTAAAATTCGATCCCCCAAAAGCACCCATGTCATAACTAAGACATGCACTAAGCCCCTTAGGACAAACATCATACATGTGCAATGCATCTTGAAACTCTAGAACACACTTCTTGGAACTATGTGAATTCACTTTGTTCACATTATGATGTAAGTTCCTTCTAAGGACTTTTCATGGTCTTTTGTCAATTTTTATAATAACACAATGATGTGGAATTTAATGCAATTTGAAAATTTAAAACAATGGTCATTGTAAGAAGATGACTAGATTCAAATATTTTGAGGAAAAATTGAACATGTGAGAGCCATACCACTTAAGGAAATTTTAAAATAAAATACATTGTACAATAAAAATCATCAACCCAACCATGTCATCCCTAATCATCAACCCAGCCATGTGATCCCTTCACCCCAAAAGTGTGGAACTTCATTTATAAGTATTCATGTTAATGTTATCCACATTTGATATACATTTCCTACCCTTATGGTAGGATTAACCCATTTTAGGATTAAATATACTTTAAATAAAATTAAAGTAGATACCTATACCGGGGTAATGGGGTAATGCAAATTACAAATAAATAAAATATATTCACTTTAAAAACAAAAAAATTGCACAAATTATAAAAATCCTCTTTCAAATTTAAATTTTGGTTATAACCATGTATTATGTTCAATTCTAATTTTTTTTTCTCATATATATGTAATAATAATAATAAAACTAGAAAAATAATATCAGAAAAACATCATGAAGATAATAAAGAGATGAAAAATGAAACTGAATTGTAAGGCAAAGATATGAGTCCAAAAGAACTGACTATATATGTTGCAAAACAAGCGCAAGCATGAACCAAGAGGAAGAATGTATATATGTGCCAATTCTCTCAAGTGGTGTCATAGAATATGATATTGTATATGAGATGAAGCTTAAGACCAATGGTGGCTATATGTATGATGTTTTCATGACATATGTCCATAAAGAAACAAGGTAAGTTTCACAATTCACACTTAAACATCAAATCCATATGTTTTTAGTTTGGTTTTGGTTTGAAGAAGTGTTTTTTTAAATGGAATGAATGCATGTTCTATGTTATATGAGCATAAATTCTATAGTTATTCTCTTCCTCTCTCTTTTCTCTTCATTGATTAGATACTTTATTTTAATATAATTGAATTTAATTATAGTTTATTGATATCTATATGTGGCCAAGTTTCACATATAAACACATATGTAACTTAACCCATAACTTAGCATATTTCCATAGTAGTGTTTAATAAAAGATTTCATTAACAAGTCCAATCTGTAACATAAGAATTCCAAGATATTTTGTGGGTATCCTCAATACCATAATCTTTAACATAAACATAAATTAGATTATCATCTTAGATTATCATCGCAATGCATCATGAACTGTACAATACAATTTCATAGTAGGACTCATTTGATACAATATGAATGAGGCTAAACCCTCTCCTATATATAGGTTTAGGTTCACATCCCAAAATCACAAGTATTGGATTATACCCACAATTGTAAACATGGGTTGGCCAAGATACTTGATATGCCTCAAGTGAACCTATATTGTGCTTTGTTGGTCTAGTGTTCTGTCGAAGACGTCTCTCCACCAACCACCATTGTTCTAAAGTTCTGAGCACCAGACCAACCACACTGTGTTCTTGCATCTGCTTCAAGTTGGGATAAAACAAAACATCCCAACACCTTCCTTTAAACAAAACTTGGTGTTAAAAAATAAAATTACATAAACTCCCCCCCTTTATTTTATTGAGTAGGATCCAATACAACATGTTCAATTTTGACAACCAATGAACTTATCAATACAAGGCATAGTAATGCTCTATAGAGAGAATATTGAAGCACAAACATTGTAGTGTACAATTCATGTTCATTAAGAAATCAACACAACATTCCTTAGATATTTGAATGAAAACTACAAGAATTTTGTCCTATTGCACACTCATGATTAAAAGACTCGGAAGGGGACATTTAACATATGATAAAAGCTTACAATTTACAACATCAAACTCATAGATGAGTATCAAACTCTAGATATAAACATATTTGATACCAACTGTGGTTATCACACATAGATCCTATAACGGTTCTAGTATTTGTGACTCTTATTTAACCTTCGTTGTACCCCATTCTCAGACTCAAAATATTTATAAAAATTAGTTTAATCCATGTTAATTATAAGAGTCTAATAATACTAAAAAATATTTGAGAAAGTAATATCTTACATGGATTAGAAATATGTGTTAAGGCCATGTTTTAGAACATGGAATAATAATGTGTTATAACTTGGAGTGAACATTATCATGGTGGCAAGTGAAATTACCACATGAACCTTAAGTAATTCCCCCTTCAACCTTGCACCCTGATCCATGCAAATCCTTTCCTTTCATCACTAACCTAAGGCGACGTATGATTTGCTTTAATTCAATATTCATATCCATGGGGTTCTTGACATCACACAAATAATAAATTTCATAATCCATGTTGCTTCTTACATCTTCAAATGGAATGTCAAGAAACTTATGCATGACTAAAACACAAATATATGATTTAACGTGAATTTGGTAAGTAGGGAATCTTTAGATGGATATATGGCTTTTGAAGGATTTGATGGGTTTCACTGCACAAGTATATTTGAAATGTGCTTTAATGTGAAGTGCTTACTTTAGGATAGGAACTAACCTATTATAATAACTTTGAAGAGTCGAGTAGCCTTACTAGACTTGTGTTATGTCATGAGGTTTATTCTATAATCAACTTGTGTGAGCATATTAAACTTAGGGTCTTTGTAAAATAGACTTTCAACATACACAATGCTTCAGTTAAAAATTAGAGGACTATACATTGAAGGAATCACATCTTAAGGTATGGTTATAAATTAATTTTGAGTTCATTGTTGCCACACTAGTTGATGACAATTTATGGGCCTATTGAGCCCAAAATTTACATTCAAACTCAATATTATTTCTTCCTTTAGAAATCAATGACAGTTTGACATCTTACTTTTTCATACCAAATGAGAAATTTTGTTATGCAACTAAGTTGTAGTATGCTGGATTTCTTATTATTTTTGTTGTCAGTAATGACATATCAAGGTTTTTACCCTTGTCATAGCTCTAGTCTTGCATTTGGGATTCATTTTTCCACCATCTAGCATCGTGAGAAATCTTGTCATGTATACTCTCAACTTAGCGAATTTCACATTGGGAATTCCTGTGTGGTACCTTGATCCACCCACTCAACCCTCGGTTCCCTAGGTTGTGCTTACTCCTATCAAACCCTTTGAGACATTGTCATGCCTACCTTATGGTCCATCGAAGACTTCTCCCGTCTCTACGCCTTTGCCTCCTCCTAGAAAGGAGGCTCGGGGAAAGGATGCCAAAGCAATGACTTAACCTCATTCGGCTCCCCCTTGCGCATTGAGAGATATCCAAGTTCATGCAACACAAAATTGTTCATAGTTTACTAACCTTCACACCCACATGGATACTATGGATACATCTGATGGAACTCCAATAGTCACAGTCCTAGATTCGTCGACGGTTAAGAACAATTCATTGCAAACCAAACATCCTTATGTAATTTGTGGCTTGTATGGTCATTACTCTCACCATTTCCCAAAATTTCCTGAGTATTCATAAACCCTTTGTGACCTTGAAAAATGCTTTCGTGAGTCCAAAATCACTATTCTTGTGGAGATCCACCCTCCAGATTTTTCCTCGGACACAACCAACACCATATACATTATCTCGAGTTCTCCTAGTCCTCCCGTCTCCTCAGTTGTAGAGGGTCTCTCAGATCTATCCATGCATTGTTTTAGCAATGATGAGGAGATTCTTGAAGATCCTTCGACTCCTGAGTACCATTGGGATCATATGCATCATCACTCATTCTTTATTCCCGATGAAACTCTCTCATCGTCAGATCAGTACTCAGTTGAAGCCAAAGACTTCATCCATGGAAATTCAAATGGTTCAAGAACCCCATTCCAACACCTGACACCTTTGAAAAGGGTAATATGGCTAACATTTTGCCAAATATTAAGGTCAACATATCAACCAACCCTGAGGTAGTTGAAGATTTACACTTGGAGCATCTTGCTCCCTTGAATAAGTGGCTTCCTACAAAGCACTTTTTTAGGAGTTACGTGATATTTTCGCCTGGTCCTATAGCGGGATTCCTAGGATTGACCCATCCATCGTCGAACATCATATCAAAACTTGGCCTGATGTTGCACCCATATGCCAAAAACAAAGACCCATTCACCCCTCAAAGGCTCTTGCGGTAAAAGCTGAGATCGAAAAAATGCGCAAAGAAGGTTTCATATACCCCATTGCATATACCACCTGGGTTTCCAATCATGTTCCCATTAATAAAAAGAGGTACCATTAGTGTCTGTACTGACTCTCGTGACTTGAACTTGGAATTTCCCAAGGACAATTTCCCCACTTCGTTCATTGACTAGATCATTGACGCCTATGCCGAAAATGATCTCTTTTCTTTCATGGATGGTTTTTCTGGTTATAACCAAATTCAGATACGAAAAGAAAACCAGTAAAAGACTGCTTTCACAACCCCTTGGGGTACATTTATGTATCAAGTCATGCCATTTGGCCTTAAAAATACTGGAGCCACTTTTTAGCAGGCCATGACGTTCTACTTCCATGACCTTATCCATATTATATTGGTCTACTTAGACGACCTCACAGCTTGCTCTTGAAAGTGTTCATAGTATCTAGATGACTTACGAAAAGTCTTCTTACGATGTTGCAAATACAACATCTGCTTGAACCCTATTTAGTGTGTGTTTTGTGTCCCAGCTGGGCATTTACTCGATTTTATCATCTCTCACAAAGGGATTACGGTCGACCTTTTGAAGGTTCAATCCATTATGAATCTTCCCTCACCATGTACTTTGCTCCAACTACAACGTCTTCAAGGTAAGGCCAATTTCTTGCGTCATTTCATTCTAGACTATGCGACAAAATTCCATGGTTTCTTACGACTGCTTTGTACCAACATTTCGTTTGTTTTGGATAAGCATGCACAAGAAAATTTTGATGCATTGGAGCAAGATTTGGTTTCCGCCCCATCGTTGTCTCCACCTAACTTCACTAAGGATTTCATTCTCTATGTGTCGAAATATGAAAATTCCATCGCTGGAGTTCTGGTCCAAGAATATGATGCTCATCAAGAGCATGTGATATATTACTTAAGTCAAAATAATTCTGGTCCCCCTTTACGTTAATCACAAGAAGAGAAGATGGCCTTATCCATCATATTTTCCATTTAGAAGCTACGCCATTACATCCTTTTGAGCTGCACTCGAGCCGTGCCCAATTCCAACCCCATGAGGTATCTCTTGAGATGCCGCCTTGTTCAAGGTCGTGCTTCCAAGTGGATTGTCATTCTACAAGAGTATGATTTGGAATTTGTTGCCCCTAAAAGAACCAAATATTTGGCATTAGGTGCCTTAATGACAGACCTCCCTCTATCGCCTGCTTCATCACCTATTACAATCAACCTTCTAGACGAGCTTCAGACTTTGTTCAAAATCTTCTCTGCTCTCTTTACAGAATTCTCCTCCCTTTCATTCTCTCTGATATTCTCTCTTCTTCTCTTCCTATTTTACTCCTAATATTGATCCACACACATTCTGTATCGACTCAACCTTCTCTACTTGTCTGTGCACTCAACTGCAGAACCTCTACTCTGATGCACTCAACGATACATAGTTATTCTACCAAAACCCGTTACTTCCAACTAAATTAAGCTAAACAACTATTAGGATGGATATATATCTAACCAAACTACAACTTGGGTTCCTTATTTTATAGCCCCCTTACAGACTTGATACAGATCCCATACATGCTTGTTACAGACTCAATATCAACACAATACAGACTCTAATTGACTCATTACAGACTCCTTTTTAGTCACTTTCTCAGCTGACTTACTATATCCAGCAAACAGTCTCTCTTTCCTATTCTAAGTAACACATAAAAAAAGGCACCATTAGCCTAAATTACAAATATGCCTCCATGCATGTGGCTTCCGCCGCCTCCAGCCGAGCTCGTACCCACGATCGTTAAGGACTATCGCTTTCTCAGCGTTATGCCTTACTGTCACTTTTTGACCGTTACATTATCTACATGCCTACTTCTGCCGATATTCTTCCATGTCATCTCATATCTTGTTATGTCCTTCAGTCGTGGATTACTTATCTGGTGCAACTTCCTCCTCCTGCGCCTTCTCTTTCCTTTTTCTGTCGCAACATCCTTTCCTTTCCCTTGATGCTTCTTCCTCTGTCGTAGCTCCTCCTTCTTCTCCTTTACGCTATTCTTCCATACTTAGAAATAATTCTACATGAATTCTGTCGTTCTATCCTGAGGCCCAACAGGTCCAGAATATATGGTTCTCCATGCTAGCTTACAAACCCATCATCCATGTACTTTCTTGTGGTTATATTTTTTTCATCTTTCAGTCAAAGGAAGACACCCACAAGAATATCAACGGATGATGGTTTTAGGGTTAAGGTTAACTAAACCTGAAAACATATCACCTATTTTGATGCCAAGGATGAGGTGGTCATAATCTTGCTGATATGGGCCAAAATTTCAATCCTCTCCATGGATTTATAGTCAACAGAGGTATATATTCAATTGGTAACAAACTAGAAATATAATAATGGTTGATAACTCATTCAAGGAGGAATGGATAAGGATGATAGTCCATGTTATAGTTGATATTTATAGAAGCAGAGGGCTCTTTGAGATCATATAAATACGTTATGGTGGTAATAAATATACCCAGGTCTTGGACTATTCAAATGTGCCATTTTGGTGCATCTCATGTCATATATATGGAAATATTTTTTAAGAACTTCAATTGTGTTTTAGAAAGTATATGTGGTGAAAGTATTATGGTCATGGATTTTCTCAGGTTGGAAACATCAAAATGGAGGGACACATAAGGGTGAAAAGGGTGAAGACCATGTTCTTGTTACCATTTCTTTACACCCAGGTTCAAATCGATCCTTGGCACCAGGAGTAAATTGTAATCCTAGGGGAATTGATTGGACTGGTGGAGACATGGTTA
>LPNX010364926.1:1974318-2119310 GCA_001517045.1 Pseudotsuga menziesii | reverse complement strand
ATTATTACTCATTGCGCCAAAATGACCCCTAATTGACCACTAATTACTCCTAAGTAATCCATTCTTACCAGTAATTAACCCTTGATAACCTCTAAATGACCACTTCTTTTTTCCAAGGAAAACCTCATGGCGAAACCTATTGGATTTTTCCAAACATTCATCGATGGCATATTCCCTAGTAAATCCATCGATGTAGACTAGTGCGTTGTACACATAAGGATTTGAAATGGGCACATGCCACCATGAACCTAACTAAATGCCAAACATCATGGAAAACCAACAGATTAGCTAGGCCCTTGGGATTAAATTTCCCCTACTTACCCATAATTTGCCCTAGTTAACCCATAATTGACCCCTAATTACCACTAATTAACTCCTAATCACCACATAGTTCACCCCTTATTAACAAGTAATTACACCAAAATAATCCATCATTACAAGTAATTAACCGTTGATAACCTCTAAATGACCCCTATTTTTTTCCAAGGAAAAACTCGTGGAGAAACACAATGTATCTTTCCAAACATTCATAGATGGAATATTCCCTAGTAAACCCATCGATGTAGACTAGTATGCTTCACACACAAGGATTCAAAGTGGGCACATGCCGCCATGAACCTAACTAAATGCCCAACACCATGGACAACTACTAGTTTAGCTAATCCCTTGGGATTAAATGGCCCCTACTTACCTATAATTGATCCACATGTACCATTAATTTCCCCTAGTTAACTCATAATTGACCCCTAATTACCACTAATTATCCCATAATTTTCCCCTTATTAACCCCTAATTACCACAGCTCATTACCCAATAATTAGCCCTAAATGACCCGTAGTTACCCATAATTGACCACAAACCATCGCTAAATTATCACTAATTAACCCCTAATTACCCTTCATTTACCTATAATTACCTATAAATGACCCCTAACTTTTCGCATGGCCCGAGTCCATAACATAGGACTTATAGAGGGAATTTTTGGTTTATGAGTGGGATATGGTGGAAATTTTGGGATGTATAACACCATGAATAATATCTTACAACAGACCATGGTTTGAAATTAACTTGTAGGGTCTAAGTTTATATAGTTTCCTCCAGGTCTCATGGGTCATGTGTAGCACCCCAAACAACCACACATGCCATACAAAGGAAATATTTGGGATATGAGTGAAATATGTCCATCATTTTGAGAATTGACTTACCAAGGTTGTTTAATGATTCCCATGCCATGGTCTAGGGATAAAAGACAAGGCACTAGGACATACCATATATTTCTATGGGGCTCACATGCCATGTTTTTTAACGCGTTGATTCACACATGCCCATAATACTTAATATTTGGCCCACCTGCTACATCAAGATGCTGAGAGAAATTTTTCTAGTTGTGAATCCTCTTTTGAAGCTTCCGAACATTGATTTCAAGCTGTTGATTTGGGTCCTCACCTGGAGCAGTGGAAGCATAGTTTGACGCCATGATAAGATCCAAATAAATTCGCACCCAGAACCGAATGGGTAGAGAGTTTCATTCCTCCAGAAGTGTAAGATTCAAATGACGGAATGTCAGAGATTGATGAAATAATTAGATAATTTGTCTTCTCTTAAATCCATGTGAGGCATCCTTCCCTTTCCATATCTGGCTCCTATCCTTGACATGCTTGAGATTACGGAGACAAGTACGATCATGAGGTGAGCTCCATAGGTTTAGCTCATCGCACGCCTGGAGGAACGACAACATCAATGAAGTACGCCTTCCCGTACTAAGCATTAATCTTATAATGACCTCTTGCATGTGGCTACACACTTTACTTAAAATTCGATCCCCCAAAATCACCCATGTCATAACTAAGACATGCACTAAGACCCTTAGCCCCCAGAATAGAGTTTTATCGTATAAGAAAGGTGATAAGATCTCCTTTTAGATCAAGATTCCCTTTTCTCAAGGGAACTGTAGCGTTTTTTTCCAGGTCAGATTTCCCATTCAAACTTTTGGGGATGTGGAAGAACTGGATCCGATGAAATGTAGGGAGTAGAGACTGAATTTTACTAATAATTTATTGGAACCTCGCATTCTAGGGAAGTTTGTAATTGATTAGAGATTTGATAATCAATATTGATTCCACATAGACGTTAATCTTGTAGATACCATGCGGTAGGGCTTGAAAAAGACCTTGCCAGAGAGCCAATGCTTCGACAAGATTACTGGTGTCAACTCTAATTCCACAAGATAATGAGAATTCCTGCTTGTCTTCGGGATCAATGAGGACCCCTTCCCCTCCTTCTGCCCCTAATATCCAAAGAAAAGCATTGTGGGACAATAAATTGTACTTTTGTATCAAACTTATATTGGACACGAAGAAGCATCCCCATTATAGGATCATATCTCATTGACATGATGAATATTCCATTTGTAAGGTATGTGGTGGTGGAACATTGAAGGAGTGCTCAATTTTTGAAGGAGTGGTCACATTTTTTTCTTGACTCACAATATAACTAAAAGTAATATAGTGGTACTTTTTGTAGTCAAGACCCAACATAAATTTATTTTACTTCCTATGGAGACAAAGCAACCAAAGGGATAAAAAGAGTAGGGAGCTTCATGGAAATAGAAAATTCCTACAATATTGACCATCAATATGGAAAATTCACTTTTATGTTTAGACATGGTGTATGCCATTGAGCTTGACATTATTAGAAGATCATCCATTTTCTATGAAATCCTAGGCATAATGCCACCAAGGACTTACATGTGCGACTTATATGTGTCCATGCAAAATTGGACAAACAAATGTCAAACATCATACATGTGCAATGCATCTTGAAAATCTAGAACAAACTTCTTGGAACTTTGTGAATTAAATTTGTTGAGATTATGATGTAAGTTCCTACTAAGGTCTTTTCACGGTCTTTTGTCAATTTTTATAATAACACAATGATGTGGAATTCAATGCAATTTGAAAATTTCAAACAATAGCCATTGTAAGAAGATGACTAGATTCAAATATTTTGAGGAAAAAGTGAACATGTGAAAGCCATACCACTTAAGTAAATTTTAAAATAAAATACATTGTAAAATAAAAATCATCAACTCAACCATGTCATCCCTAATCATCAACCCAGCCATGTGATCCCTTCACCCAAAAAGTGTGGAACTTCATTTATAAGTATTCATGTTAATTTTATCCACATTTGATAAACATTTCCTACACTTATGGTAGGATTAATATCATTATCACCATTTTAGTATTAAATATACTTTAAATAAAATTAAAGTAGATACCTATACTGGGGTAATGGGGTAATGCAAATTAAAGGTTTATAATTTTTCTTTTACTAATAAATAAAATATATTCACCTTAATTTTTTTTTTTTTCACAAATTATAAAAATCATCTTTAAAATTTAAAATTTTGGTTATAACCATGTATTATGTTCAATTCTAAATTTTGTTTCTCATATATATGTAATAATAATAATACAACTAGAAAAATAATATGAGAAAAACATCATGAAGATAATAAAGAAATGACAAATAAAACTGAATTCTAAGGCAAAGATATGAGTCCAAAAGAACTGACTAAATATGTTGCAAAACAAGCTCAAGCATGAACCAAGAGGAAGAATGCATATATGCACCAATTCTCTCAAGTGGTGTCATAGAATACGATATTGTATATGAGATGAAGTTTAAGACCAATGATGGCTATATGTATGATGTTTTCATGACATATGTCCATAAAGAAACAAGGTAAGTTTCACAATTCACACTTAAACATCAAATCCATATGTTTTTAGTTTGGTTTTGGTTTGAAGAAGTGTTTTTTGCCATGGAATGAATGCATATTCTATGTTATCGGAGCATAACTTCTATAGTTATTCTCTTCCTCTCTCTTTTATCTTCATTGATTAGATAATTTATGTTAATATAATTGAATTCAACTATAGTTTATTGATATCTATATGTGGCCAAGTTTCACATATAAACACACATGTAACTTAACCCATAACTTAGCATATTTCCATAGTAGTTTTTAATACAAGATTTCATTAACAAGTTCAATCTGTAACACAAGAATTCCAATATATTTTGTGGGTATCCTCAATACCATAATATTTAACATAAACATAAATTAGATTATCATCGCAATGCATCATGAACTGTACGGTACAATCCCATAGTACGATTCATTTGATACAATATGAATGAGGCTAAATCCTCTCCTATATATAGGTTTAGGTTCACATCCCAAAATCACAAGTATGGGATTATACCCACAATTGTAAACATGGGTTGGCCAAGATACTTGATATGCCTGAATTGAACTTATATTATCCTTTGTTGGTCTAGTGTGCTATCCAAGACATCTCTCCACCAACCACCATTGTGCCAAAGTTCTCAGCACAACACCAACCACACTGTGTTCTTGCATCTGCTTCAAGTTGGGATAAAACACAACATCCCAATACCTTCCTTTAAACAAAACTTGGTGGTGAAAAAATAAATTACATAAACTCCCCCCCTTAATTTTATTGAGTAGGATCCAATACAACATGTTCAATTTTGACAACCAATGAACTTATCAATACAAGGCATAGTAATGCTCTATAGAGAGAAGCTTGAAGCACAAACACTGTAGTGTACAATTCATGTTCATTAAGAAATCAACACAACATTCCCCATATATCTAAATGACAACTACAATAATTTTGTCCTATTGCACACTCATGATTAAAAGACTCTGAAGGGGATATTTAACATATGATAAATTCTTACAATTTACAACATCAAAATCATAGATGAGCATCAAACTCTAGATATCAACATATTTGATACCAAGTGTGGTTATCACACATAGATCCTATAATGGTTCTAGTCTTTGTGACTCCTATTTAACCTTTGTTCTACCCCATTCTTAGACTCAAAATATTTATAAAAATTAGTTTAATCCATGTTGATTATAAGAGTGTAATAATACTAAAAAATATTTAAGAAAGTAATATGTTACATGGATTAGAAATATGTGCTAAGGCCATGTTTTAGAACATGGAATAATAATGTGTTATAACTTGGAGCTAACATTATCATGGTGGCAAGTGAAAATACCATATGACCCTTAAGTAATTCCCCCTTCAACCTTGTTCCATGATCCATGAGAATCCTTGCCTTTCATCACTAACCTAAGGCGATGAATAATTTGCTTTAATTGAATATTCATATCCACGGGGTTCTTAACATCACACCAATCATAAATTTCATAATCCATATTGCTTCTTACATCTTAAAATCTATGAAATGGGATTAATTCAATTGTTAGGAATGTCAAGAAACTTATGCATGACTAAAACACAAATATATGATTTAACATGAATTTGGTAAGTAGGGAATCTTTAGATGGATATATGGCATTTGAAGGATTTGATGGGTTTCACTACACAAGTATATTTGAAATGTGCTTTAATGTGAAGTGCTTACTTTAGGATAGGAACTAACCTATTATAATAACCTTGAAGAGTTGAGTAGACTTATTACCGTTGTGTTATGTCATCGGGTTTATTCTATAATCAACTTGTGTGAGCACATTAAACTTAAGGAATTTGTAAAATAGACCTTCAACATACCCAATTCTTCACTTAACAATTAGAGGACTATACATTGAAGGAATCACATCTTAAGGTATGGTTATAAATTAAGTTTGAGTGAATTGTTGCCACTCTAGTTGATGACAATTTATGGGCCTATTGAGCCCAAAATGTACATTCAAATTCAATATTATTTCTTCATTTAGAAATCAATCATAGTTTGACATCTTACTTTTTCATACCAAATGAGAAATTTTGTTATGCAACTAAGTTGTAGTATGTTGGATTTCTTATGATTTTTGTTATTAGTAATGACATATCAAGGTTTTGACCCTTGTCCTAGCTCTATTATTTCATTTGGGATTCCTTTTTCCACCACCTAGCATCGAGACAAATCCTATCATGGCTACTCTCAACTTACCTAATTTCACATTGGGAATTCCTGTGTGGTACCTCGATCCAACCACTCAACCCCTGGTTCCCTAGGTTGTTCTGACTCCCGTCAAACCCATTGAGACAATGTCATGCCTACCTTGTAGTCCATCGATTACTTCTCCCATCTCCATGCCTTCCCCTCCTCCTCCAAAGGAGGCTCGGGGAAAGGATGCAAAAGAAATGTTTGAACCTCATCCGACTCCCCCTTGCACATTGAGAAATATCCAAGTTCATGCGACACACAGTTGTCCAGAGTTTCCTAACCTTCACACCCATATGGATGCTATGGAAACTTCCAATGGCATTGTAATAGTCACCATCCCAGATCCGCCGACGGTTAAGAACAATTCATTGCGAACCTAAAATACTTGTGCAATTTGCGGCTTGTATGGTCATTACTCTCACAATTTCCAAGACTGTATGGTCATTACTCTCACAATTTCCCATGAGCCTGAAACCTCTGTTCTTGAGGAGATCCACCCTCCGGCTTCTTCCTTAGTGACAACCAACACCATATACATTATCTCAAGTTTTGCTAGTCCTCTCATCTCCTCAGTTGTAGAGGATCCCTCAGATCTACCCACACATTGTTTCAGCAATGATGAGGAGATTCTTGAAGCGCTTTAGATTCTTAAGTACCCTTGGGATGATATGCACCATCGCTCATTCTTTATTCCCAATGAAACTCTCTCATCGTTGGATCAGTAATCAGTTGAATCCAAAGACTTCATCCATGTAAAGGTCGACTGGTTCAAGAACCCCATTTCGACACCCGACGCCTTTGAAGAGGGTAATATGGCTAACATTTCACCAAATATTAAGGTCAACATATCAACCAACCTTGAGGTAGTCTAAGATATTACACTCGGAGCATCTTGCTCCCACAAAGAAGTGGATTCCTACAAAGCATTTTTTAGGAGTTCCATGATATTTTCGCTTACTCCTATACCGAGATTCCTGGGATTGATCCATCCATCGTCGAACATCGTATCAACACTTGGACTGATGTTGCACCCGTACTCAAAAAACAAAGATCGATTCACCCCTCAAAGGCTCCTGCAGTAAAAGATGAGATCAAAAAAATGCGCAAAGAAGGTTTCATATACCCCATTGCATATACCACCTAGGTTTCCAACCATGTTCCCATTAATAGAAAACAAGGTACCATTCGTGTCTGTACTAACTCTCGTGACTTGAACTTGGAATGTCCCAAGGACAATTTCCCCACTCTGTTCATTGACCAGATCATTGACGCCTATGCCGGACATGATGTCTTTTCTTTCATGGATGGTTTCTCTGTTTATAACCAAATTCAGATACGAAAAGAATACCAGTACAAGACTGCTTTCACAACCCCTTGGGGCACATTTTTTGTATCAAGTGATGCCATTTGGCCTTAAAAATACTGTAGCCACTTTTCTGGGGGCCATGAAATTTTGCTTCCATGACCTTATCCATATCATATTAGTCTACTTAGATTACCTCACAGCTCACTCTTGAAAGTTTTCATAGCATTTAGATGAATTACGACAAGTCTTCTTACAATGTTGCAAATACAACGTCCGCTTGAACCCTATTTAGTGTGTGTTTTGTGTCCCAGCTGGGTGTTTACTTGGTTTTATCATCTCTCACAAAGGGATTGTAGTCGACCCTATGAAGGTTCAAGCCATTATGAATCTCCCCTCACCACGTACTTTGCGCCAACTACAACATCTCCAAGTCAAGGCCAATTTCCTGCGTCATTTCATTCCATACTATGCGACAAAATTCCATGGTTTCTTACGACTGCTTCGTACCAACATTCCGTTTGTTTGGGATAAGCATACACAAGAAACTTTTGACACATTGAAGCAATATTTGGTTTCCACCCCATCGTTGTCTGCACCTGACTTCACTAAGGATTTCATTCTCTATGTGTCAGAATATGAAAATGCCATTGTGTTGAGGCCTGGAAAATTGCAGGTAACAACAGTTAGGGATTCTCCCCAATAAACATTCCCAACTATCCCTCTACTGTTTGGTATGGGGAATTTGTCCGATTTACAGTTCGGTTACTGTAGGTCAAGTAACAAATTAAAGGTTTTACCGGTTATGGCTCGGTCCACCATGTATATTTTTAGTTTTTTGTGTTTAAGTATGATGTGCAAGTGCCTATCTAAAAAAAAATGTAGATTGATAGAGATAACGAGGAGTGTCACAATGTGATGCACAAGTTCTTACCTCTCATCTTAACTCTCTCGCATCTAAATTACACACAACAAGAAACTAAATTTAACTAACTAACCTATCCCTAGGGAGAAGAACTATCAGTTATCAATGAGTAATATATTTCTGCGCACGCATTAAGAAAAATTACAGATAGCTGATACTTATTTAAAAACACATGAACATCAATAGAAATATGAACAACAAGATAGCTTATTGTTTATGACAACCTTTATTACTCAAAACTCAACAAGATAGCTTTATGTATCAGTGACTCAAAACTCAACATTGCCGCCGTGTCGGCAATGCAAAGGACTAGCCCTCCGATCACAGTAAAAAATAGTTCCTATAGTGATAAAATAAACAAATTCATTGAAAATTAAAATGTTTAACAATAAAACAAATAGGAGGTAAAGTGCATCGGTGAAAATAAGAACTGTTCGTCGTTTCCCTCACAAAACGTCGGTGGCATAGAGAACTAATGACCTGACTCAAACTTCAACTAACTTCCGACAACGAAGAATCAAATCATCGAAAAATCAAACATTAAGTGCTCGAAAGACTTTTGGCTGGGCGACAGTAACACGAGCTCGTTTAACCTCCGAAACATTGGGAAAAAATAGTCAATTAGTCATCCGAACTCCACATCAAAAAATACAAATTTATAGCAGAGGAAAAATAGAGTTCAGGAACCCAAACAATCCCAGGCTAGATAAAATTGAAAGGAGGGTCCAAAATTTTAGAACATTTTGGGAAAAAAGGTTGTAGCTGCAATAATTTGCGACTACCTGGTGAACACAGATATCTGGACAACTTCTTCTTTGAGCAACGGACTATTTTGACAATGAATACTAACATGCTGAATTCTTCTAAATGTCTGGATTTCCCAAATGGCAGATGTATGTACTTTAATCATTGATGATAGTCCAATTCAGGGATAATGGGAACCAAGATTTCAAAGTCTAGATAACTCTTTTGAGGCCAGGAATATGAGTTTCATTTTTACCTCTGTCTTCGGGTAGCTCCCAGCTTGGACACCACAGGATTGTAACATATGGTAAATAGAAATATTCGTTTGTTCCTCATTCCCATGCCATTTTGCACTTTTGTGATTTTGGACTTTTTTTCCTTTCTGAGTCCTCCTGAATTTTTTATTCAGGCTCCTCTATCCATAGTGTCCTTTTGTGTGAGAGATGTATTTAATTTTCAGCTCACGGATGGAGAAGAACTTTGGAAATCTTGTACCCATATGGTTCAGTACTTTGTTTTGATACATATTGATTTTCTTAGGATATTTTTACTCTTATTTGCCTTTTGGCTTTCAATTCTTGGCATGGGATCATTTAAATATAATATACTATTTACCATGCTTCCTCTCCATGGGCCTTTTGCTGTCACCCCCTAAGACATTTTTAAATGTGAGATGGATGGAGCCTCAAAATAGTATTCCAGACCTTTTTATCGTGAGTTATTTTACAAGGATTAAGTAGGACTTCAATGTGTTCATAGTCATTTAGGAAAACTGCTGAAATAGAAGAAGTTATTTCAAATAAATCAATAGTACACAGTCTTATAATCAAGGATTTTAGTTAATTCAGAATTCTGATGAACTCCATGCAACCAAAAGTTTGCTTCTTTATTAAAATCAATCAAACCCTAACTAAAATAAACAAAAATAAGCAAATCAAAACAAAACAAAGAAATCAGTTTATTTGTGTACAAGACAACCAAGAAATAAAAATCAAGAAACATAAAGTTGGAGAACTAAACCACTAACTGGTAAGTTCTCTTCCCACTCCTGTAAATCTTGCAACTTGTGAGTTGAGGGGATAGGCTTGATTGAAAATTTGAAAAGGCCTACCCATTATCTAGTACTACAGAACTTGAATTAAAAAGTACATTTGAAACTACATCTACTATTTTACAGCCAATTTCATCAGCTTATGAAAATTGAAGGAGATCGGGATGGGTGTCAGATATATTGCTGGCTTCTTCAGCTTGGTAATTTCCCGGTTCCAATTCAATGAAGTAATTTCCCAACACAGAATTCACTGGTTCATTTTTTTCCCTCCAACTGAGTAACATTGTACTTCATGTGAGGCTCTCTTAATATTTTTATCTGATTGGGACTTCCCTTATGAGGCAACCATGGATGTGACCAATTTGATGCGAAGTATCCATTTAGCCTTGTCGACTAGTTTCGACTCAAAACAAGTCCATAAAGATCAGGTATGTCTGCTACTACAATATCGATGTACTGACATACCTTCTCATTTGCAGATAAGTGAATTAGAACATCTTCCATTTCTCCTATTACTTTCACAGATGTCCTGTCTAATTGAATAAATTGCCAAGTGGATGGTTTAGGCTGTCCATTAATTCTCTTGTAGACTGAAAGTGGTATAACATTGATTGATGCACCTGAGTCTACTAAAAATTTGTGCACATTATCGTTGAAAATCTCAAAATTTAGGAGAAATGGTGGGGTTTTAAACTTAGACTTACCTCCCACACTTGCTTCAACAACTTCTTCTTCAGGTTGGTTGTCGGTGGGAAGCTCTTCTTCTGGTACTTCAAGTTATTTTAACAATTTCTCTTTCTGTTGAGGTACATTACACATTTCAAACAATGAGATATTTGCCTCAGCCTTTTTAATGTCTTCCACAATATCATACCCCATCTCATGCTCTTTGATATTTCTCTTGACATTATCATTTTTATCTTCAACAAGCTTAATAGGTATGCTAATTTTCTTTGGATCTTGACTTGAAATGGTAAATTCCGATATTTTAACATTTGTAGTGTTCTTTTATATCTTCTTCATATTTTCTTGAAGTTTCTTGATCTTCAAAATTATTGAATTGTTTTCTTTTAACAAACCCTGACTTCTTTTTGTCACATTGGTTTTTGATGTTTCCTCTTGTTTTGGAGAAACTTCCTCTTCTGTATCAAACAATGAGACACAGTCCCATAAAACCAGAGTATCCTCCTCATGTTTTTCTATGGATTGATTGTCCTTTTCTTTCTCCTTATAAGTTTTTGTTAGTTTGGAGTCCAATAACTGATTCATTACCAACGTCATAGAATTTATCCATTGAGGGAAATTCTTCTCAGAATGAGGCTATTGATGAAAAGAACAAAAATTATCTATGCCTACATCAGTTAAATTCATTGCTGCAGGACTATGTGGAGGAGGCCTAGGTTAACTGTTGTCTTCCCTTTCCTTATAGTAAGGCTTATATGATTTGTGAGCCTCTCTTTCCCTCTCAAAATCTATCACTCTGTTGGATAAATTTTGCATCATCTTCGACATCCCTTCAAAATCGTGTGATCTCTCATCCTTAAGCTTAGTTAGTAATAAAGGTTTCTTATCGAAAGTTTTTTCTTCCGACTGTACAGGATATTTTTCTATGCTCTCCATCTCAGCCTCTACCCTCTCAGCCTCTTCATAGGTTTTTGATAATGTAGGTTTGATTGATATCTTAGCAAACATGGCCAAGTTAGGTCCTAGAGCTGAAGTATAATATTCAATCAGAGCTTTTTCAGATGGCTTATTAGCTGTAGTAATTTTTTTTAGATAAGCAACAAATCTTTGAGTGAAATTATGCGCCTTTTCCTTTCTTTCTTTCTTTAAAGCACATAACCCTTTCATTAAAGCTGCATGAGTTTTCTGAACTGCATATTTACTTCTAAATATTCTCTCAAATGTGTCCCAGTCTGTGATTGAATTTGTAGGAAGAGAAAAATACCATGAGGCTGCTGCTCCTTTCAGGGTGTGTGGAAACAATCTACAGACCACATCTTCATGCTCTCCTGCTCATAGTCCTTCTATAGCCAAGTAAAAACTTTGAAAATGATCATCTACCAGAATTTTTTCACTTGGGTCAAACTTAGGTAACATTTTTTCAAAAGCTTGAGGCAAATCATGCAAGGGAGCTGCCAGGTTTAAAGGTGACGTAGCCCTCCAAGTAGGTGGTGGATTTGGTTGGTTTGCATTTACATGAGCCATGATTTTGAGTGGAGAATGAGGTGGTGACTGAACATGGGTCTGACAAGGTAAAAAATAAGGTGAATCTGAACAGTAAGGTGAATATGTGAATCCTCCAATATTTTTCTCATATTCCCTAGTGATTATTCTTAAATCATCAACCACTTCGTTATCTACAGGATATAGATACCCTTTCTCTTTATCTTCAGGAGTAAATGTGTGAAATAAACTACTTTCAGAACTGTCACTTATGGAGTAATTTCAAGGAAATGAGTTTCCTCGGCCAGCCATGCACTGGTGGCCCTCCTTCTAGCGCCAAAAACTGTTGAGGCTTGGAAAATTGCAGGTAACAACAGTTAGGGATTCTCCCCAATATCCTTCCTGACTAGCCCGCTACTGTTTGGTATGGGGAATCCTTCCAGTTTACGGTTCGGCTACCGTAGGTTAAGTAACAAATTAAAGGTTTTACCGATTACGGCCGGGTCCACCGTGTATATTTTTAGTTTTTTGTGTTTAAGTATGATGTGCAAGTGCCTGTCTAAAAAAAATGCAGATTAATAGAGATAACGAGGAGAGTCACAATGTGATGCGCAGGTTCTTATCTCTGGTCTTAACTCTCTTGCATCTAAATCACACACAGCAAGAAACTAAATTTAACTAACTAACCTATCCCTAGGGAGCAAAATTATCAATTATCATTGAGTAATGCATTTCTGTGCATGCATTAAGAAAAATTACAGATAACTGATACTTATTTCAAAACACATGAACATCAATAGAAATATGAACAACAAGATAGCTTATTGTTTATGACAACCTTCATTACTCATAGTGAAAATTTCATAGAATAAACTAGAGTGCATTCATAACATGAATATATATTCAATGAGTTAGAATGATCTCATAGTTAATGGACATATGCTGAAAAGGAAATAGTTCACATTCAACTGATCCATAACAAAACATTTGAAACATTCCACCAAGCTTTCTCCAGTAGGAAACTTGTAATTCTTTATTGCAAAAGGAAATAGTTCTTCTTACAATATACTCTCACAAATGATCTAGGAAAAATTCCTCCATTTACATCTAAACTCTCCTATATTTATACAAAAAAGAAAAACCTTTGGGATGCCCCTTGACTTTTGGGCTTCCCCAACCTTTTGATCCCAAAATTTTGTCATGTAGTAAGTGCTCATAATTTATACAATATTTTACTTTTAAAATCAAAATTTAAGAGAACACTTTATAAAGAGGGACCAACTTGGTCACTGATGGACCTTTTCCAAGCCTGGGCCTCTGCTGCTATCGATCTGGTTAGTAATCTGTTGGTCTTTTTGAGATCCTGTTAATCTCAGACCCTCAGTTTCTTCTTCTCTTTTCTTTATCTTTTCTTCTTCATTTCTCTTTCTCTTCCTTCCTTATTCTTCAACCAATTCTCTGCCTCTTCTGCTTTTGTCTTTTAGACATATCTTCTCTACAACAATCACCCTGTCATAAACATAGCGTGTCCTTAGGCCATTTAGATTTTACCAAAATAACAAAACTGTATCAGTCTATTTACCTCCTCCATATGCATTATGTAAAATAAACTATACACAGTATTAATGCATGAAAAGAAAGAATGACAAGGCAAATAAAATCATGCAAGTTTGTGTCTCAAAATCTTCTAAGTTCGCATCTAAACTAACTCGAAATCCTCCGATGAAATCATGAACCATAACAATGTAACTACCAATCCTCAAAACACTGAACCCTAAACTGCACTCTTGATCTCGAAAAAACCTTGACTCGACCAAAACCCATGGAAAAACTTTTCCATCCCATAAAATAGAGTAAAAGCACACAAAAAAGGACTGGAGGAAAAACACGGGTTTCAACATGGTTAAAAGATAAAATACAGCTCCACACATATATAACCATTGGTGGTCGGAAGCATCGGATAGTTCACTACGCAGCTGCAACGGTGAGAGAATAGTCTTATTCACAGCTGCAATGATGGACAGTGAACACACTACGGATCTCGCGATAAAATAAAATCATCGGCGATTGACAAATCTAAAGATATCGACATCGAAAACTCTACATACTACGGGTCGGAGCCTCAACTCTAAGCACATCCGTAGTGTCAGTGATCGGAAGCTCTAAAAGCTAAAGGTCGACAGTTGACAACATTAAACCTCGGGGGAATAGTCCACTAGACAGCCGCAACGATGGGCGACAAAATGACTATGGCTTCCACGATCAAATAAAACGTTGGTGATTGGAAGCTCTAAGGTTATGTATCGGTGACTGAAAACTCAACGCTGCTGCCATGTCAAAAATGAAAAGGACTAGCCCTCCGATCACAGTAAAAAATCGTTTGGATAGCGATAAAATAAACAGAGTCATCGAAAATCAAAAGGTTTAACAATAAAACAAACAGGAGGTAAAGCGCATCGACGAAAATAAGAACTGTTCGTTGTTTCCCTCCCGAAATGTCGATGGCATAGAGAAATAATGCCCCAACTCAAACTTCAACTAACTTTTGACAACAAAGAATCAAATCATCGAAAAATCAAACATTAAGTGCTCGAAATACTTTCGGCTGGGCGACAGTAACACTAGCTCGTTTAACCTCCAAAACAGTGGGAAAAAATAGTCAATTAGTCATCTGACCTCCACATCAAAAAATCCAAATTTATAGCAGAGGAAAAATAGAGTTCAGGAACCCAAACAATCCTAGGCTAGATAAAATTGAAAGGAGGGTCCAAAATTTTAGAAACATTTTGGAAAAAAGGTTGCTGCTGCAACACATCGTTGGATTTCTGGTCCAAGAATACGATGCTCGTTAAGAGCATGTGATCTATTATGTAAGTCAAAATATTTCTAGTCCCCCTTTACATTAATCACATGAAGAGAATATGGCCTTCACTGCCATCTTTTCCATTCAGAAGCTACGTCATTACATCCTTTTGAGCCGCACTCGAGCCATGCCCAATTCCAACCCCATGAGGTATCTCTTGAGATGTCGCCTTGTTCAAGGTCGTGCTTCCAAGTGGATTGTCATTATGTAAGATTACGATTTGTAATTTTTATCCCCTAAAAGAACCAAATATTTGGCATTAGCTTCCTTAATGATAGACCTCCCTCCGTCGTTTGCTTCATCACCTATTATAGTCAACCTTCTAGACGAGTTTCAAACTCAGTTAAATATCTTCTCTGCTCTCTTTACAGAATTTTCCTCCCTCCCATGCTCTCTGATATTCTCTCTTATTCTCTTCCTATTGTACTCCTAATAGTGATCCACACACATCCTGTATTGACTCAACCTTCTCTACTTGGCTGCACACTCAGCTGCAGAACCGCTACTATGATGCACTCAATGATACAGAGTTATTCTACCAAAACCCGTTACTTCCAACTCAATTAAGCTAAACAACTATTAGGATGGATATCCATCTAACCCAAATACAACTTGGGTTCCTTATTTTATATCCCCCTTAAAGACTTGATACAGATCCCATACATGCTTGTTACAGACTCAATATCGACATGATACATAGTCTAACTGACTCATTACAAACTCCTTTTCAGTTGCTTTCTCAGCCGACTTACTATATCTAGCCAACATGTTGTTTTTCCTATTCTAAGTAACACATAGAAAAAGGAACCATCAACCTGAATTACAAAGATGCCTTCACGCGTGTGGCTTCCGTCGGCTCCAACCGAGCTCATACCCACAATAGTTAAGGACTGTCACTTTCTTAACGTTGTTCCTTACTATTACTTTTTGACCATTACATTATCTACCTACCTGCTTCTGCTGATATTATTCCATGTCATCTCATATCTTTTTATCTCCTTCAGTCATGGATTACTTATCTGGTGCAACTTCCTCATCCCATGCCTTCTCTTTGTCTTCTTCTTCTCTTTTCTTCTTTCGTCGCAACATCCTTCCCTTTCCCTTGATGCTGCTTCCTCTGTCGTAGCTCCTCCCTCTTCTCCTTTACGCTCTTCTTCCATACTTAGACATAATTCTACATGAATTCTACCCTTCTATCCCGAGGCCCAACAGGTACAGAATATATGGTTCTCCATGCTAGCTTATAAACCCATCATTCATGTACTTTCTTGTGGTTATATTTTTTTCATCTTTCAGTCGAAGGAAGACACCCACAAGAATATAAACGGATGATGGTTTTAGGGTTAAGGTTAACTAAACCTAAAACCATATCACCTATATTTTGATGCCAAGGATGAGGTGGTCATAATCCTTCTGATATGGGCCAAACTTTCAAACCTCTCCATGGATTTATAGTCAACAGAGGGTATATATTCAATTGGTAACAAACTAGAAATATAATAATGGTTGATAACTCATTCAAGGAGGAATGGATAGGGATGATAGTCCATGTTATAGTTGATATTTATATAAGCAGAAGGCTCTTTGAGATCATATAAATACATCATGGTGGTAAGAAATATATCCAGGTCTTGTGACTATTCAAATGTTCCATTTTGGTGCATCTCATGTCAGATATATGGAAATATTTTTTAAGAATTTCAATTGTGTTTTAGAAAGTATATGTGGTGAAAGTATTTTGGTCAGGAATTTTCTCAGGTTGGAAACATAAAAATGGAGGGACACATAAGGGTTAAGAATAAGGGTGAAAAGGGTGAATACCATGTTATTGTTACCATTTATTTACACCCAGGTTCAAATCGATCCTTGGCACACAGAGTAAATTGTAATCCGAGGGGAATTGATCGGAGTANAGACCCCCTAAAGGTGTTTTTGAAGGCGGTTTTTAGAACACCCCCCCCCCACCCCCCCCTAAAAAAAAGTTATGAGAATTGAATTTTTTTGGGGGGTCTTAAAATAACTGTCACCAAATGTCTAATTTTCATGAATTTTGGGAGGGGGGTTTCTAAAACCTGTCTTCAAACACACCTTTATGGGGATTCTTTCTAAAACACACCTCAAAAGTCATGAGAATTGGACTTTTGAGAGTGGTTGTTCTAAAATTGCCCCCAAAAGTTCAATTCTCATGACTTTTGGAGGGGTTTCTTTCAAGACCCCGCCTAAATACCTTTTCAAGGTGGTTTAAAAAAAAGTATCCCTCTAAAAGTATTGAGAATTGAACTTTTGAATATGGTTTGCAAAAACACACCTCCAAATGTTAAATTCTCATGAGGTTTAAAGGCTACTTCCAAAACTTCAATTCTCATGATTTTTTTTGGGGGGGGAGGGGGGGTTAGAAGGACTGCCCCTAAATATATATTTTTAGATATGTTCTGAATATCCATTTTCTCAAAGACTACTAAAAGTACCACTAATTATTGCATAATTGACCCTAATTAACCGCTAATTACCCCCAATTATTACTCATTGCGCCATAATGACCCCTAATTGACCACTAATTACTCCTAAGTAATCCATTCTTACCAGTAATTAACCCTTGATAACCTCTAAATGACCACTACTTTTTTCCAAGGAAAACCTCATGATGAAACCTATTAGATTTTTCCAAACATTCATCGATGGCATATTCCCTAGTAAATCCATTGATGTAGACTAGTGCGTTGCACACACAAGGGTTCGAAATGGGCACATGCCAACATGAACCTAACTAAATGCCCAACATCATGGAAAACCACTAGTTTAGCTAATCCCTTGGGATTAAATATCCCCTACCTACCCATAATTTGCCCTAGTTAACCCATAATTGACCCCTAATTACCACTAATTAACTCCTAATTACTACATAGTTCACCCGTTATTAACTAGTAATTACCCCTAAATAATCCATGATTACTAGTAATTAACCGTTGATAACCTCTAAATGACCCCTATTGTTTTCCAAGGAAAAACTCATGAAGAAACGCAATGGATCTTTCCAAACATTCATAGATGGAATATTCCCTAGTAAACCCATCGATGTAGACTAGTGTGCTTCACACACAAGGATTCAAAATGGGAACATGCCTCCATGAACCTAACTAAATGCCCAACACCATGGAAAACCACTAGTTTAGCTAATCCCTTGGGCTTAAATGGCCCCTACTTACCTATAATTGATCCATAGGTACCATTAATTTCCCTTAGTTAACTCATAATTGACCCCTAATTACCACTAATTATCCCATAATTGTCCCCTTATTAACCCCTAATTACCACAGCTCATTACCCAATAATTAGCCCTAAATGACCCTTAATTACTCATAATTGACTGCAAACCACCACTAAATTATCACTAATTAACCCCTAATTACCCTTCATTTACCTATAATTACCCATAAATGACCCCTAACTTTTCGCAGGGCCCGAGTCCTTCACATAGGACTTATAGAGGGAATGTTTGGCTTATAAGTGGGATATGGTGGCAATTTTGGGATGTATAACACCATGAATAATATTTTACAACCAGACCATGGTTTGAGATTAACTTCTAGGGTCTAAGTTCATATAGTTTCCTCTAGATCTCATGGGTCATGTGTAGCACCCCAAACAACCACACATGCGATACAAAGGAAATATTTGGCATATGAGTGAAATATGTCCATCATTTTGAGAACTAACATACCAAGTTTGTTTATTGATTCCCATGCCATGGTTTAGGGATAAAAGACAAGGCACTAGGCCATAACATATATTTCTATGGGGCTCACATGCCATGTTTTGTAACACAATGATTCACACATGCCCATAATACATAATATTTGGCCCATCTACTACATCAAGATGCTGAGAGAACCTTTTCTGGTTGTGAATCCTCTTTGAAGCTTTCGAACATCGATTTCAAGCTGTTGAATTGGGTCCTCATTTGGAGTAGTGGAAGCATAGTTATACGCCATGATAAGATCCAAATAATTTTGCACCGAGAACCGGATGGGCATAGATTTTCATTCCACCAGAAGCCTACGATTCAAATGATGGAATGTCAAAGATCGAAGAAATAATAAGATAAACTGTCTTCTCTTAAATCCACGCAAGGCATCTTTCCCTTTCCATATCTAGCTCCTATCCTTCACATGCTTGAGAGGACAGAGAAGAGTATGATCATGAGGTGAGATCCATAGGTTGATCTCATTGCACTTTTGGAGGAATGACAACATCGATGAATTACACCTTCTCGTACTAAGCATTAATCTTATAACGACCTCTTGCATGTGTCTACATGCTTTACTTAAAATTTGATCCCCCAAAAGCACCCATGTCATAACTAAGACATGCACTAAGCCCCTTAGCACCTAGACCAGAGTTTTATGGTATAAGAAAGGTGATAAGATCTCCATTATGATCAAGAGTCCCTTTTCTCAAGGGAACTGTAGCATTTGCTTCCAGGTCGGATTTCCCATTTAAAGTTATGAGGATGTGGAAGAACTGGATCTGACGAAATGAAGGGAGAAGAGACTGAATTTTACTAATAATTTGTTGGAACCTTGCATTTGAGGGAAGTTTGTGATTGATTAGAGATTTGATAATCAACCTTGAATGCCCATAGACGTTAATCTCATAGATACCATGCACTAGGGCTTGAAAAAGACCTCGCTAGAGAGCCAATGCTTCGATGAGATTACTGGTGTCAACTCTAATTCCCCAAGATAATGAGAATTCCTACTTCTCTTCGAGATCAATGAGGACCCCTCCCCCTCCTTCCCTCGCTAAGATCAAAAGAAAAACATTGTGGGACAATAACTTGTACTTTTGTATCAAAACTATATTGGACACGAATAAGCATCCCCATTATAGTATCATATCTCGTGGACATGATGAATATTCCATTTGTAAGGTATGTGGTGGTGGAACATTCAAGGAGTGCTCAATTTTTTGAAGAAGTGGTCACATTTTTTCCTTGACTCACAATATAACTAAAAGTAATATAATGGTAGTGATTGTAGTCAAGACCCAACATATATTTTTTTTACTTCCCATGGACAAAAAGCAACAAAAAATATCCATTACAAAGTGATTACAAACATCTATCACATGATGAGAAAAGGATAAAAAGAGTAGGGAGCTTCATGGAAATAGAAAATTCCTACCATATTGACCATCAATATGGAAAATTCACTTTTATGTTTATACATGGTGTATGCCATTGAGCTTGACATTATTACAAGATCATCCATCTTCTATGAAATCCTAGGGATAAGTCCACCAAGGACTTATATGTGTGACTTATCTGTGTCCATGCAAAATTGGACAAACAAAGGACAAACATCATACATGTGCAATGCATCTTGAAACTCTAGAACACACTTCTTGGAACTATGGGAATTCACTTTGTTGACATTATGATGTAATTTCCTACTAAGGTCTTTTCACGGTATTTTGTCAATTTTTATAATAACATAATGATGTGGAATTTAATGCAATTTGAAAATTTAAAACAATGGCCATTGTAAGAAGATGACTAGATTCAAATATTTTGAGGAAAAAGTGAACATGTGAGAGCCATACCACTTAAGGAAATTTTAGAATAAAATACATTGTACAATAAAAATATTCAACCCAACCATGTCATGCCTAATCATCAACCCAACCATGTGATCCCTTCACACCAAAAGTGTGGAACTTCATTTATAATTATTCATGTTAATTTTATCCACATTTGATATACATTTCTTACACTTATGGTAGGATTAACATCATTATCACCATTTTAGGATTAAATATACTTTAAATAAATTTAAAGTAGATACCTATACTGGGGTAATGGGTTAATGTAAATTAAAGGTTTCTAATTTTTCTTTTACAAAGAAATAAAATATATTCACATTAAAAACAAAAAAATTGCACAAATTATAAAAATCATCTTTCAAATTTAAAATTTTGGTTATAACCATGTATTATGTTCAAATCTGAATTTTGTTTCTCATATATATGTAATAATAAAACTAGAAAAATAATATGAGAAAAACATCATGAAGAGAATAAAGTGATGAAAAATAAAACTGAATTCTAAGGCAAAGATATGAGTCCAAAAGAACTGACTAAATATGTTGCAAAACAATCTCAAGCATGTACCAAGAGGAAGAATATATATATGTGCTAGTTCTCTCAAGTGGTGTCATAGAATACGATATTGTATATGAGATGAAGCTTAAGACCAATGGTGGCTATATGTATGATGTTTTCATGAAATATGTCCATAAAGAAACAAGGTAAGTTTGACAATTCACACTTAAACATCAAATCCATATGTTTTTAGTTTGGTTTTGGTTTGAAGAAGTGTTTTTTGCCATGGAATGAATGCATGTTCTATGTTATCCGAGCATAACTTATATAGTTATTCTCTTCTTGTCTCTTTTCTGTTCATTGATTAGATACTTTATTTTAATATAATTGAATTCAACTATAGTTTATTGATATCTATATGTGGCCAAGTTTCACGTATAAACACATATGTAACTTAACCCATAACTTAGCATATTGCCATAATAGTGTTTAATACAAGATTTCATTATCAAGTCCAATTTGTAACACAATAATTCCAAGATATTTCGCGGGTATACTCAATACCATAATCTTTAACATAAACATAAATTAGATTATCATCACAATGCATCATGAACTGTACAATACAATCCCATAGTACGATTCATTTGATACAATATGAATGAGGCTAAATCCTCTCCTATATATAGGTTTAGGTTCACATCCCAAAATCTCAAGTATGGGATTATACCCACAATTGAAAACATGGGTTGGCCAAGATACTTGATATGCCTCAAGTGAACCTATATTGTCCTTTATTGGTCTAGTGTGCTATCCAAGATGTCTCTTCACCAACCACGATTGTGCCAAAGTTCTGAGCACCACACCAACCACACTGTGTTCTTGCATTTGCTTCAAGTTGGGATAAAACACAACATCCCAACACCTTCCTTTAAACTAAAATTGGTGGTAAAAAATAAAATTACATAAAATCCCCCCCTTTATTTTATTGAGTAGGATCCAATACAACATGTTCAATTTTGACAACCAATGAACTTAACAATACAAGGCATAGTAATGCTCTATAGAGAGAAGCTTGAAGCACAAGCAATGTAGTGTACAATTCATGTTCATTAATAAATCAACACAACATTCCTCAGATATCTAAATGACAACTACAAGAATTTTTTCCTATTGCACACTCATGATTAAAATACTCAGAAGGGGACATTTAACATATGATAAATGCTTACAATTTACAACATCAAACTGATAGACGATTATCAAACTCTAGATATCAACATATTTGATACCAAGTGTGGTTATCACACATAGATCCTATAATGGTTCTAGTCTTTGTGACTCCTATTTAACCGTCGTTGTACCCCATTATCAGACTCAAAACATTTATAAAAATTAGTTTAATCCATGTTAATTATAAGACTCTAATAATACTAAAAAATATTTGAAAAAGTAATATCTTACATGGATTAGAAATATGTGATAAGGCCATGTTTTAGAACATGGAATAATAATGTGTTATAACTTGGAGCTAATATTATCATGGTGGCAAGTGAAATTACCACATGACCCCTAAGTAATTCCCCCTTCAACCTTGTTCCATAATCCATGCGAATCCTTTCCTTTCATCACTAACCTAAGGCGACGTATGATTTCCTTTAATTCAATATTCATATCCATGGGGTTCTTAACATCACACAAATCATAAATTTCATAATCCATATTGCTTCTTACATTTTAAAATATATGAAATGGGATTAATTCAAATCTATGAAATGGGATTGATTCAGTTGTTAGGAATGTCAATAAACTTATGCATGACTAAAACACAAATATATGATTTAGCATGAATTTGGTAAGTAGGGAATCTTTAGATGGATATATGGCTTTTGAAGGATTTGATGGGTTTCACTACACAAGTATATTTGAAATGTGCTTTAATGTGAAGTGCTTACTTTAGGATAGGAACTAACCTATTATAATAACCTTCAAGAATCGAGTAGCCTTATTACAGTTGTGTTATGTCATAAGGTTTATTCTATAATCAACTTGTGTGAACACATTAAACTTAGGGTATTTATAATATAGACCTTCAACATACACAATTCTTCACTTAACAATTAGAGGACTAGACATTGAAGGAATCACATCTTAAGGTATGGCTATAAATTAAGTTTGAGTGCATTGTTGCCACACTAGTTGATGACAATTTATGGGCCTATTGAGCCCAAAATGTACATTCAAACTCTATATTATTTTTCCTTTAGAAATCAATGATATTTTGACATCTAACTTTTTCGTACCAAATGAGAAATGTTTTTATGCAACTAAGTTGTAGTATGCTAGATTTCTTATGATTTTTGTTGCCTGTAATGACATATCAATGTTTGACCCTTGTCCTATCTCTAGTATTGAATTTGGGCTTCCATTTTCCACCATCTAGCATCGTGATAAATCCTGTCATGGCTACTCTCAAGTTACCTAATTTCACATTGGAAATTCCTATTTGGTACCTCGATCCACCCACTCAACCCCCGGTTCCCCAGGTTGTGCTCACTCCCATAAAACCCATTGAGACAATGTCATGCCTACCTTATGGTTTAGCAAACACTTCTCCCATCTCCACGCCTTCCCCTCCTCCTCCAAAGGAGGATCGGGGAAAAGATGCCAAAGCAATGATTGGACCTCATCCGGCTCCCCCTTGTGCATTGAGAGATATCCAAGTTCATGCGACACAAAATTGTCCAGAGTTTCCTAACCTTTGCACCCACATGGATGGCATGGATACATCCGATGGCACTCCAATAGTCACCGTCCCAAATCTGCTGACGGTTAAGAACAATTCAGTGCGAACCAAACATCCTTGTGCAATTTGCGTCTTGTATGGTCATTACTCTCACCATTTCCCAGACTTGCCTGAGTATTGGTCAACCCTTTGCAACCTTCGAAAAAACTCTTGTGAATTCGACATCATTGTTCTTGAGGAGATCCACCCTTCGGCTTCTTCCTTGGACACAACCAACACCATGTATCCCATTCACCCCTTAAAGGATCCTGCGGTAAAAGTTGAGATCGAAAAATGCAAAAAGCAGGTTTCATATACCCCATTGCATATACCACCTGGGTTTCCAATCATGTTCCTGTTAATAAAAAAAAGGTACCATACGTGTCTATACTGATTCTCATGACTTGAACTTGGAATGTCCCAAGGTTAATTTCCCCACTTTGTTCATTGAACAGATCATTGACGCCTATGATGGACATGTTGTCTTTTATTTCATGGATGGTTTTTTTTGTTATAACCAAATTCAGATACGGAAAGAAGACTAGTAAAAGACTAATTTCACAACCCCTTGGGGCACATTTACGTATCAAGTCATGGGATTTGGCCTTAAACATACTGGAGGCACTTTTCAGTAGGCCATGATGTTCTGCTTCCATGACCTTATCCATATCATATTGGTATACTTAGACAAACTCAAAGCTCGTTCTCAGAAGCGTTCATAATATCTAGATGAGTTACGACAAGTCTTCTTACGATGCCGCAAATACAATGTCTGCTTGAACCCTATTTAGTGTGTGTTTTGTGTCCTAGTTGGGCATTTACTCGGTTTTATCATCTCTCACAAAGGGATTGTGGTCGAACCTCTGAAGGTTTAAGCCATTATGAATCTTCCCTCACCACGTACTTTGTGCCAACTACAATGTCTCCAAGGCAAGGCCGATTTCTTGTGTTGTTTCATTCCAGACTATGCGACAAAATTCCATGGTTTCTTACAAATGCTTCATACCAACATTCCATTTGTTTGGGATAAGCATGAGAAAGAAAATTTTGATGCATTGAAGCAATATTTGGTTTCCATCCCATCGTTGTATCCACCTGACTTCACCAAGGATTTTATTCTCTATGTGTCGGAATATGAAAATTCCATCGCTGGAGTTCTGGTCCAAGAATACGATGCTCGTCAAGAGCATGTGATCTATTATGTAAGTCAAAAGCTTTCTAGTCCCCCTTTACATTAATCACATGAAGAGAATATGGCCTTCACCATCGTCTTTTCCATTCAGAAGATATGCCATTACATCCTTTTGAGCCGCACTCGAGCAGTGCCCAATTCCAACCCCATGATTTATCTCTTGAGACTCCACCTTGTTCAAGGTCGTGCTTCCAAGTGGATTGTCATTCTGCAAGAGTACAATTTGGTATTTTTTTCCCCTAAAAGAACCAAATATTTGGCATTAGCAGCCTTAATGAGAGAATTCCCTCCGTCGTCTGCTTCATCACGTATTACAGTCAACCTTCTGGACGAGTTTCAGACTCTGTTCAAGATCTTCTCTGCTCTCTTTATAGAATTTTCCTACCTCTCATGCTCTATGATATTCTCTCTTCTTTTCTTCCTATTGTACTCCTAATAGCAATCCACACACATCCTGTATCAACTCAATCTTCTCTACTTGTCTGCTCACTTAGCTGCATAACCTCTACTCTGATGCACTCAACGATACAGAGTTATTCTACCAAAACCCGTTACTTCCAACTCTATTATGCTAAAAAACTATTAGGATGGATATCCGTCTAACTCAACTACAACTTGGGTTCCTTATTTTATAGCCCCCTTACAGACTTGATATAGATCCCATACATGCTTTTTACAAACTCAATATAGACACGATACAGACTCTAACTGACTCATTACAGACTCGTTTTAAGTGGCTTTCTCAGCCGACTTACTATATCCAGCCAACATGCTATCTTTCCTATTCTAAGTAACACCTAAAAAAAGGCACCATCATCCTGAATTACAAAGATTCCTTCTAGCATGTGGCTTCTGATGGCTCCAGCCGAGCTCGTACCCACGATCGTTAAGGACTGTCACTTTCTCAGCATTATGCCTTACTGTCACTTTTCGACCATTACATTATCTACATGCCTAATTCTGCTGATATTCTTCCATGTCATCTGATATCTTGTTATGTCCTTCAGTCGTTGATTACTTATCTGGCACAGCTTCCTCGTCCTGTGCCTTCTCTTTGTCTTCTTCTTCTCTTTCCTTCTTCTATTGCAACATCCTTCCCTTTCCCTTGATGCTGCTTCCTCTAAGTAGCTCCTCCCTCTTCTACATGAATTCTTCCCTTCTGTCTCAAGGCCCAACAGGTCCAGAATATATGGTTCTCCATGCTATCTTACAAACCCATCATCCATGTACTTTCTTGTGGTTATTTTTTTTACATCTTTCATTCAAAGGAAGACACCCACAATAATATCAATGGATGATGGTTTTAGGGTTAAGGTTAACTAAACCTAAAAACATATCACCTATATTTTGATGCCAAGGATGAGGTGGTCATAATCCTCCTGATATGGGCCAAACTTTCAAATCTCTCTATGGATTTATAGTCAACAGAGGGTATATATTCAATTGGTAACAAACTAGAAATATAATAATGGTTAATAACTCATTCAAGGAGGAATGGATAAGGATGATAGTCCATGTTATAGTTGATATTTATATAAGTAGAGGGATATTTGAGATCATATAAATACGTTATGGTGGTAAGAAATATACCCAAGTCTTGGACTATTCAAATGTTCCATTTTGGTGCATCTCATGTCATATATATGGAAATATTTTTTAAGAATTTAAATTGTGTTTTAGAAAGTATACGTGGTGAAAGTATTTTGGTCATGAATTTTCTCAGGTTGGAAACATCAAAATGGAGAGACAGATAAAGGTTAAGAATAAGGGTGAAAAGGGTGAAGACCGTGTTCTTGTTACAATTTCTTTACACCCAGGTTCAAATCGATCCTTGGAACAATGAGTAAATTGTAATCCCATTTATTTCAAGACCCCGCCTAAATACATTTTCAAGGCAGTTTTAAAAAAATATCCCTATAAAAGTATTGAGAATTGATCTTTTGAAGATGGTTTGTAAAAACACACTTCCAATTGTTAAATTCTCATGAGGTTTAGCAAGGGGGGGGTGGTGTAGAAAGGATACTCCTAAATATATGTTTCAAGGATGTTTTTTGAAAACTCCCATAAAAATTATAGAACTTTACTTTTGGAGGTGGTTTTTTAAAGACTACTGCCAAAACTTCAATTCTCATGAATTTTTTTTTGGGGGAGAGGGGGGGGGGGGATAGAAGGACTGCCCCTAAATATATATATTTTTAGATATGTTCTTAATATCCATCTTCTCAAATACTACTAAAATTTAACACTAATTATTGTATAATTGACCCTAATTAACCTCATAATTAACCACTAATTACCCCCAATTATTACTCATTGAGCCAAAATGACCCCTAATTGACCACTAATTACTCCTAAGTAATCCATTTTTACCAGTAATTAACCCTTGATAATCTCTAAATGACCACTACTTTTTTCCAAGGAAAACCTGATGGTGAAACCTATTGGATTTTTCCAAACATTCATCGATGGCATATTCCCTAGTAAATCCATCGATGTGGAGTAGTGCATCGCACACACAAGGATTCGAAATGGGCACATGACACCATGAACCTAACTAAATGCCCAACATCATCTAAAACCACTAGTTTAGCTAAGACCTTGGGATTAAATTTCCCCTACTTACGCATAATTTGTCCTATTTAACCCATAATTGATCCCTAATTACCACTAATTAGTTCCTAATTACCACATAGTTCACCCATTATTAACTAGTAATTACCCCTAAATCATCCATGATTACTAGTAATTAACCCTTGATAACCTCTAAATGACCCCTATTTTTTTCCAAGGAAAAAATCATTGAGAAATGCAATGGATCTTTCCGAACATTCATAGATGAAATATTCCCTAGTAAACCCATCGATGTAGACTAGTGTGCTTTACACACAAGGATTCAAAATGGGCACATGCCGCCATGAACCTAACTAAATTCCCAACACCATGGACAAGCACTAGTTTAGCTAATTCCTTGGGCTTAAATGGCCCCTACTTACCTATAATTGATCCACAAGTACCATTAATTTCCCCTAGTTAACTCATAATTGACCCCTAATTACCACTAGCTATCCCATAATTGTCCCCTTATTAACCCCTAATTACCACAACTCATTACCCAATAATTATCCCTAAATGACCCTTAATTCCCCATAATTGACCACAAACCACATCTAAATTATCACTAATTAACCCCTAATTACCCTTCATTTACCTATAATTACCCATAAATGACCCCTAACTTTTCGCAGGGCCCGAGTACATCACATAGGACTTATAGAGGGAATGTTTCTCTTATGAGTGGGATATGGTAGCAATTTTGGGATGTATAAGACCATGAATAATATTTTACAACCAAACCATGATTTTAGATTAAATTCTTGGGTCTAAGTTCATATAGTTTCCTCTAGGTCTCATGGGTCATGTGTTGCACCCCAAACAACCACACATGCCATACAAAGGAAATATTTGGCATATGAGTGAAACATGTCCGTCATTTTGAGAATTAACATACCAAGGTTGTTTATTGGTTCTCATGCCATGGTCTAGGGATAAAAGACAAGGCACTAGGCCATAACATATATTTCAATGGGGCTCACATGCCATCTTTTGTAATGCAATGATTCACACATGCCCATAATACATAATATTTGGCCCACCTGCTACATCAAGATGTTGAGAGAAATTTTTTTGGTTGTGAATCGTCCTTTGAAGCTTTCGAACATCGATTTCAAGCTGTTGAATTAGGTCCTCATTTGGAGCAGAGGAGGCATAGTTGGACGCCATGATAAGATCCAAATAAATTCGCACCCAGGACTGGACGGGCATAGAGTTTCATTCCACCAGAAGCCTAATATTCAAATCACATAATGTCAAAGATCGATGAAATAATAAGATAATCTGTCTTCTCTTAAATCAACGTGACGCATCCCTCCCTTTCCATATCTAGATCCTATCCTTCACATGCTTGAGAGGATGGAGAGGAGTACGATCATGAGGTGAGCTCCATAGGTTGATCTCATCGCACGCCTGGAGGAACGACAACATCGATGAAGTACGCCTTCCCATACTAAGCATTAATATTATAAATACCTCTTGCATGTGGCTACATGCTTTACTTAAAATTCGATCCCCCAAAAGCACCCATGTCATAACTAAGACATGCACTAAGCCCCTTAGGACTCGGACCAGAGTTTTATGGTATATGAAAGGTGATAAAATCTCCATTTAGATTAAGATTCCCTTTTCTCAGGGGAATTGTAGCATTTGCTTCCAGGTCATATTTCCAATTTAAACTTCCGAGGATGTGGAATAACTGCATCCAACGAAATGAAGGGAGCAAAGACTAAAGTTTACTAATAATTTGTTGGAACCTCGCATTCGAGGGAAGTTTGTGATTGATTAGAGCTTTGATAATCAATCTTGAATCCCCATAGACATTAATATCGTAGATGCCATGCACTAGGGCTTGAAAAATACCTTGCTAGGGAGCTAATGCTTTGACGAGATTACTGGTGTCAACTCTAATTCCCCAAGATAATGAGAATTCCTGCATGTCTTCAGGATCAATGAGGACCCCTCCCCCTCCTTCCGCCCCTAATATCCAAAGAAAAACACTGTGGGACAATAACTTGTACTTTTGTATCAAACCTATATTGGACAGAAAGAATCATCCCCATTATAGGATCATATCTCGTTGACATGATGAATATTCCATTTGTAAGGTATGTGGTGGTGGAACATTGAAAGAGTGCTCATTTTTTTGAAGGAGTGGTCACATTTTTTTCTTGACTCACAATATACTTCAAATTAATATAGTGGTAGTGATTGTAGTCAAGACCCAACATACATTTTTTTTACTTCCCATGGAGAAAAAGAAACCAAAAATATGCATTACAAACATCTATCACATGATGAGAAAAGGATACAAAGAGTAGGGAGCTTCATGGAAATAGAAAATTCCTACCACATTGATCATCAATATGGAAAATTCACTTTTATTTTTATACATGGTGTATTCCATTGAGCTTGAAATTATTACAAGATCATCCATCTTCTATGAAATCCTAGCGATAAGGCCACCAAGGAATTATATGTGTCCATGCAAAATTGGACAAACAAAGGACAAACATCATACATGTGCAATGCATCTTGAAATTCTAGAACAAACTTCTAGGAACTATGTGAATTCACTTTGTTGACATTCTGATGTAAGTTCCTATTAAGGTCTTTTCATGGTATTTTGTCAATTTTTATAATAACACAATGATGTGGAATTTAATGCAATTTGAAAATTTTAAACAATGGCCATTGTAAGTAGATGACTAGATTCAAATATTTTGAGGAAAAATTGAACATGTGAGAGCCATACCACTTTAGGAAATTTTAAAATAAAATACAATGTACAATAAAAATCATCAACCCAACCATGTCATCCCTAATCATCAACCCAGCCATGTGATCCCTTCACCCCAAAAGAGTGGAACTTGATTTATAAGTATTCATGGTAATTTTATCCACATTTGATATACATTTCCTACACTTATGGTAGGATTAACATCATTATCACCATTTTAGGATTAAATATACTTTAAATAAAATTAAAGTAGATACCTATACTGGGGTAATGGGGTAATGCAAATTAAAGGTTTATAATTTTTCTTTTACAAATAAACTTATTCACTTTAAAAACAAAAAAATTGCACAAATGATAAAAATCATCTTTAAAATTTAAAATTTTGGTTATAACCATGTATTATGTTCAAGTCTATTTTTTTTTTCTCATATATATGTAAGGATAATAATAAAACTAGAAAAATAATATGAGAAAAACATCATGAAGATAATAAAGAGATGAAAAATGAAACTGAATTCTAAGGCAAAGATATGAGTCCAAAAGAACTGACTAAATATGTTGCAAAACAAGCTCAAGCATGAACCAAGAGGAAGAATGTATATATGTGCCAATTCTGTCAAGTGGTGTCATAGAATATGATATTTTATATGAGATGAAGTTTAAGACCAATGGTGGCTATATGTATGATGTTTTCATGACATATGTCCATAAAGAAACAAGGTAAGTTTCACAATTCACACTTAAGCATCAAATCCCTATGTTTTTAGTTTGGTTTTTGTTTGAAGAAGTGTTTTTTTCCATGGAATGAATGCATGTTCTATGTTATCTGAGCATAACTTCTATAATTATTCTCTTCCTCTCTCTTTTCTCTTCATTGATTAGATACTTTATTTTAATATAATTGAATTCAACTATAGTTTATTGATATCTATATGTGGCCAAGTTTCACATATAAACACATATGTAACTTAACCCATAACTAGAATATTTCCATAGTATTTTTTAATACAAGATTTCATTAACAAGTCCAATATGTAACACAAGAATTCCAATATATTTTGTGGATATCCTCAATACCATAATCTTTAACATAAACATAAATTATATTATCATCGTAATGCATCATGAAATCTACAATACAATACCATAGTACGATTCATTTGATACAATATGAATGAGGCTAAAGCCTCTCCTATATATAGGTTTAGGTTAACATCCCAAAATCACAAGTATGGGATTATACCCACAATTGTAAACATGGGTTGGCCAAGATACTTGATATTCCTCAAGTGAACCTATATTGTCCTTTTTTGGTCTAGTTTGCTATACAAGACGTCTCTCGACCAACCACCATTGTGCCGAAGTTCTGAGCACCACACCAACCACACTGTGTTCTTGGATCTGTTGGGATTAAAAAAAACAACCCAACACCTTCCTTTAAACAAAACTTGGTGGTAAAAAATAAAATTACATAAAATCCCCCCCTTTATTTTATTGAGTAGGATCCAATACAACATGTTTAATTTTGACAACCAATGAACTTTTCAATACAAGGCATAGTAATGCTCTATAGAGAGAAGCTTGAAGCACAAACACTGTAGTGTACAATTCATCTTCAGTAAGAAATGACCACAACATTTCCCAGATATCTAAATGAAAACTACAAGAATTTTGTCCTATTGCACACTGATGATTAAAAGACTCGGAAGGGGACATTTAACATATGATAAATGCTTACAATTTACAACATCAAACTCATAGACGAGTATCAAACACTAGATATCAACATATTTGATACCAAGTGTGGTTATTATACATAGATCATATAATGGTTCTAGTCTTTGTGGCTCCTATTTAACCTTCATTGTACCCCATTCTCAGACTCAAAATATTTATAAAAATTAGTTTAATCCATTTTGATTATAAGAGTCTAATAATACTAAAAAATATTTAAGAAAGTAATATCTTTCATGGATTAGAAATATGTGCTAAGGCCATGTTTTAGAACATGGAATATAATGCGTTACAACTTGGAGCTAACATTATCATGGTGGCAAGTGAAATTACCAAATGACCCTTAAGTAATTCCCCCTTCAACCTTGTTCCATGATCCATGCGAATCGTTTCCTTTCATCACTAACCTAAGGACGCATGATTTCCTTTAATTCAATATTCATATCCATGGGGTTCTTAACATCACACAAATCATAAATTTCATAATCCATATTGGTTCTTACATCCTAAAATCTATGAAATGGGATTAATTCAATTGTTAGGAATTTCAAGAAACTTATGCATGACTAAAACACAAATATATGATTTAACATGAATTTGGTAAGTAGGGAATATTTAGATGGATATATGGCTTTTGAAGGATTTGATGGGTTTCACTACACAAGTATATTTGAAATGTGCTTTAATGTGAAGTGCTTACTTTAGGATAGGAACTAACCTATTATAATAACCTTGAAGAGTCGAGTAGACTTATTATAGTTGTGTTATGTCATCAGGTTTATTCTATAATCAACTTGTGTGAGCACATTAAACTTAGGGTGTTTGTAAAATAGACCTTCAACATATACAATGCTTCACTTAACAATTAGAGGAATATACATTGAAGGAATCACATATTAAGGTATGGTTATAAATTAAGTTTTAGTGCATTGTTGCCACACTAGTTGATGACAATTTATGGGCCTATTGAGCCCAAAATGTACATTCAAACTCAATATTATTTTTTCCTTTAGAAATCAATGATAGTTTGACATCTTACTTTTTCATACCAAATGGGAACTTTTGTTATGCACCTAAGTTGTAGTATGATGGATTTCTTATGATTTTTGTTGTCAGTAATGACATATCAAGGTTTTTACCCTTGTCCTAGCTCTAGTCTTGCATTTGGGATTCCTTTTTCCACCATCTAGCATCGTGAGAAATCCTATCATGGCTGCTCTCAACTTACCTAATTTCACATTGGGAATTCCTGTGTGGTACTTCGATCCACCCACTCAACCCCGGTTCCCCAAGTTATCCTGACTCCTGTCAAACCCATTGACTAGACAATGTCATGCCTACCTTCTGGTCCATCGAATACTTCTCTCGTCTCCACCCCTTCCCCTCCTCCTCTAAAGGAGGCTTGGGGAAAGTACACCAAAGTGACGACTGAACCTCATCCACCTCCCCCTTACGCATTGAGAGATATCCAAGTTCATGTGACAAAAAAATCCAGAGTTTCCTAACCTTTGCACCCACATGGATGTTATGGATACATCTGATTGCACTCCAATAGTCACCATCCCAGATCCGCCGATGGTTAATAATAATTCATTATGAAGCAAACATCCTTGTGCAATTTGCGGCTTGTATGGTCATTACTCTCACCATTTCCCAGAATTTCCTGAGTATTGCTCAACCCTTTTCGACCTTTGGAAATGCAATTGTGAGTCCGACATCACTGTTCTTGAGGATATCAACCCTCAGGATTCTTCCTTGGACACAACCAACAGCATATACATGATCTCCAATTTTGCTAGTCCTCCCGTCTCCTCAGTTGTAGAGGATCCATCAGATCTATCCATGCGTTGTTTTAGCAATGATGAGGAGATTCTTGAAGCTCTTTCGACTCCTGAGTACCCTTGGGATGATATGCACCATCACTAATTCTTTATTCCCGATGAAACTCTCTCATCGTCGGATCAATACTTAGTTGAAGCCAAAGACTTCATCCATGGAAAAGTTGACTGGTTCAAGAACCCCATTCTGACACCCGATGCCTTTGAACAGGGTAATATGGCTAACATTTCACCAAATATTAAGGCCAACATATCAACCAACCCTGAGGTAATTGAAGATATTACACTCAGAGCATCTTGCTCCCTTGAAGAAGTGGCTTCCTACAAAACACTTTTTTATGAGTTCTGTGATATTTTTGCTGGGTCCTATTCCGATATTCCTGGGATCGATCCATCCATAGTCGAACATCGTATCGACACTTTACCAGATGTTGCACCTGTACGCCAAAAACAAAGACGGATTCATCCCACAAAGGCTCCTGTGGTAAAAGATGAGATCGAAAAAATGCGCAAAGAAGGTTTCATATACCCCATTGCATATACCACCTAGGTTTCCAACCATGTTCCCATTAATAGAAAACAAGGTACCTTTCTTGTCTGTACTGACTCTCCTGACTTGAACTTGGAATGTCCCAAGGACAATTTCCCCACTCCGTTCATTGACCAGATCATTGATGCCTATGCCGGACATGATGTCTTTTCTTTCATGGATGGTTTTTCTGGTTATAACCAAATTCAGATACAAAAATAAGACTAGTACAAGGCTTCTTTCACAACCCCTTGGGGCACATTTACGAATCAGGTCATGCCATTTGGCCTTAAAAATACTGGAGCCACTTTTCAGTGGGCCATGAAGTTCTGCTTCCATGACCTTATCCATGTCATATTGGTCTACTTAGACGACCTCACAGCTTGCTCTTGGAAGTGTTCATAGCATCTAGATGACTTATGACAAGTATTCTTACGATGTCGCAAATACAACGTCCGCTTGAATCCTATTTAGTGTGTGTTTTGTGTCCTAGCTGTGTGTTTACTTAGTTTTATCATCTCTCACAAAGGGATTGTGGTCGACCCTTTGAAGTTTCAAGCCATTATGAATCTTCCCTCACCACGTACTTTGCACCAACTACATCGTCTCCAAGGCAAGGCCAATTTCCTGTGTCGTTTCATTCCAGACTATGTGACAAAATTCCATGGTTTCTTATGACTGCTTCATACCAACATTCCATTTAATAGGGATAAGCATGCGCAAGACACTTTTGACACATTGAAGCAAGATTTTGTTTCCACCACATCATTATCGACACCTAACTTCACTAAGGATTTCATTCTCTATCTATCAGAATATGAAAATTCCATCACTGGAATGACAAACCTCCCTCCATCGTCTGCTTCATCACATATTACAGTCAATCTTCTGGACAAGTTTAAGACTTTGTTCAAGATCTTCTCTACTATCTTTACAGAAATTTCCTTACCCTCATGCTCTCTGATATTCTCTCTTATTTTCTTCCTATTGTACCCCTAATAGCAATCCACACACATCCTGTATTGACTCAACCTTCTCTACTTGTCTACGCACTCAGCTGCAGAACCTCTACTCTGATGCACTCAACGATACAGAGTTATTCTACCAAAACCCATTACTTCCAACTCAATTAAGCTAAACAACTATTAGGATGGATATCCATATAACCCAACTACAACTTGGGTTCCTTATTTTATATCCCCCTTAAATACTCGATACAGATCCCATACATGCTTGTTACATACTCAATATCAACACAATACATACTCTAACTGACTCATTACAGACTCCGTTTCAGTCGCTTTCTCAACTGAATTACTATATCCAGCCAACAGGATGTCTTTACTATTCTAAGTAACACATAAAAAGGCACCATCAGCCTGAATTACAAATATTCCTTCACACGTGTGGCTTTCACTGGCTCCAACAGAGCTCGTACCCACGATCGTTAAAGACTGTCGATTTCTCAGCGTTATGCCTTACTATCACTTTTCGACCATTACATTATCTACATGCCTCCTTCTACCGATATTATTCCATGTCATCTCATATCTTGTTATGTCCTTCAGTCATGGATTATTTATCTGGCGCAACTTCCTCGTCCCGAGCCTGCTCTTTGTCTTCTTCTTCTCTTTCCTTATTTTGTCGCAACATCCTTCCCTTTCCCTTGATGCTTCTTCCTCTGTCATAGCTCCTCCCTCTTCTCCTTTACGCTCTTCTTCCATACTTAGACATAATTCTACATGAATTTTTCCCTTCTGTCCTGAGGCCTAACAGGTCTAGAATATATGGTTCTCCATGCTAGCTTACAAACCCATCATCCATGGACTTTCTTGTGGTTATATTTTTTTCATCTTTCAGTTAAAGGAAGACACCCTCAAGAATATCAACAGATGATGGTTTTAGGGTTAAGGTTAACTAAACCTAAAAACATATCACCTATATTTTGATGCCAAGGATGAGGTGGTCATAATCCTACTGATATGGGCCAAACTTTCAAACATCTCCATGGATTTATAGTCAATAGAGGGTATATATTCAATTGGTAACAAACTAGAAATATAATAATGGTTGATAACTCATTCAAGGAGGAATGGATAAGGATGATAGTATATGTTATAATTGATATTTATATAAGCATAGGGCTCTTTGAGATCATATAAATACGTTATGGTGGTAAGAAATATACCCAGGTCTTGGACTATTCAAATGTGCCATTTTGGTGCATCTCATGTCATATATATGGAAATATTTTTTAAGAATTTCAATTGTGTTTTAGAAAGTATATGTGGTGAAAGTATTTTGGTCATGAATTTTCTTAGGTTGGAAACATCAAAATGGAGGGACACATAAAGGTTAAGAATAAGGGTGAAAAGGGTGAAGACCATGTTCTTGTTACCATTTCTTTACACCCAGGTTCAAATCGATCCTTGGCACAAGGAGTAAATTGTAATCTGAGGGGAATTGATTGGACTAGTGGAGTCATGGTTATGGGAGAACTACAAAAAAATGCCCTTTTGGGGTCGGTTTTGGCTTGAGGAGGTTTTGATAATTCCCCCCCCTCCAAAAAAAAAAAATTAGGTCTTTGGGGGCGGTTCTTAAAAACCCCCCTCAAAAGTCCCGAGAATTGGACTTTTGGGGGCGGTTTTAAAAAACCACCCGCAAAATTCCAATTCTCATAATTTTTTTTTGGGGGGGAGGGTTTAGAAAGGCCCCCTCTAAAGGTGTTTTTGAATGCGGTTTTTAGAAACACCCCCCAAAAAGTTATGAGAATTGAAATTTTTGGGGGGGTTTTAAAACAACCGCCACCAAATGTCTAATTCTCATGACGTTTTTTTTGGGGGGGTTTCTAAAACCCGTCTTCAAACACACCTTTAGGGGGATTATTTCTAAAACACGCCTCAAAAGTCATAAGAATTGGGCTTTTGGGAGCGGTTGTTTTAAAACTGTCCCCAAAATTTATTTTGGAAGGGGTTCTTTCAAGATCCCCCCTAAATACATTTTCAAGGCGGTTTAAATTTTTTTTCCCTCTAAAAGTATTGAGNGGGGGGGGGGGGGGGTGCGGGGGGTAGAAAGGATACTCCTAAATATATGTTTCAAGGAGGTTTTTTGAAAATTCCCATAAAAATCATAGAACTTTACTTTTGGAGGTTGTTTTTTAAAGACTGCTGCCAAAACTTCAATTCTCATGATTTTTTTTTGGGGGAAGGGGGTGTTAGAAGGACTTCCCCTAAATATATATTTTTAGATATGTTCTTAATATCCATCTTCTCTAAGACTACAAAAAATTACCACTAATTATTGTATAATTGACCCTAATTAACCTCATAATTAACCTCTAAATACCCCCAATTATTACTCATTGCACCAAAATGACCCTTCATTGACCACTAATTACTCCTAAGTAATCCATTCTTACCAGTAATTAACCCTTGATAACCTATAAATGACCCCTACTTTTTTCCAAGGAAAACCTCATGGCGAAACCTATTGGAGTTTTCCAAACATTCATCAATGGAATATTCCCTAGTAAATCCATCGATGTAGACTAGTGCGCCGCACACACAAGGATTTGAAATGGGAACATGCCACCATGAACCTAGATAAATGCCCAACATCATGGAAAACCACTAGTTTAGCTAATCCCTTGGGATTAAATTTCCCCTACTTACCCATAATTTTCCCTAGTTAACCCATAATTGACCCCTAATTACCACTAATTAGCTCTTAATTACCACATAGTTCACCCCTTATTAACTAGTAATTACCCCTAAATAATCCATGATTACCAGTAATTAACCCTTGATAACCTCTAAATGACCCCTATTTTTTTCCAAGGAAAAAGTCGTGGAGAAACACAATGGATCTTTCCAAACATTCATAGATGGAATATTCCCTAGTAAACCCATCGATGTAGACTAGTGTGCTTCACACACAAGGATTCAAAATGGGCATATGCCGCCATGAACCTAACTAAATACCGAACACCATGGACAACCACTAGGTTAGCTAATCCCTTGGGCTTAAATGGCCCCTACTTACCTATAATTGATCCACATGTACCATTAATTTCCCCTAGTTAACTCATAATTGACCCCTAATTACCACTAATTATACCATAATTGTCCCCTTATTAATCCCTAATTAGCACAGCTCATTACCCAATAATGATCCCTAAATGAACCTTAATTACCCATAATTGACCACAAACCACCCCTAAATTATCACTAATTAACCCCTAATTACCCTTCATTTACCTATAATTACCCATCAATGACCCCTAACTTTTCACAGGGCCCGAGCCCATCATATAGGACTTATAGAGGGAATTTTTGGGTTATGAGTGGGATATGGTGACAATTTTGGGATGTATAACACCATGAATAGTATTTTACAACCAGACCATGGTTTGAGATTAACTTCTAGGTTCTAAGTTCATATAGTTTCCTCTAGGTCTCATGGGTCATGTGTAGCACCCCAACCAACCACACATGCCATACAAAGGAAATATTTGGCATATGAGTGAAATATGTCCATCATTTTGATAATTAACATACCAAGGTTGTTTATTGATTCCCATGCCATGGTCTAGGGATAAACGACAAGGCACTAGGCCATAACATATATTTCTATGGGGCTCACATCCCATGTTTTGTAATGCAATGATACACACATGCCCACAATACATAATATTTGGCCCACCTGCTACATCAAGATGCTGAGAGAACGTTTTCTGGTTGTGAATCCTCCTTTGAAGCTTCTGAACATCGATTTCAAGTTGTTGAATTGGGTCCTCACCTGGAGTAGTGGAAGCATAGTTGGACGCCATGATAAGATCCAAATAAATTTGCACCCAGAACCGGATGGGCAGAGAGTTTCATTCCACTAGAAGCCCAAGATTCAAATGACGGAATGTCAGAGATCGATGAAATAATCAAATAATCTATCTTCTCTTAAATCCACGTGAGGCATCCTTCCCTTTCCATATCTAGCTCCTATCCTTCACATGCTTGAGATGACGGAGAATAGTATGATCATGAGGTGAGATCCATAGGTTGATCTCATCGCATCCCTGGAGGAATGACAACATCAATGAAGTACGCCTTCCCGTACTAAGCATTAATCTTATAATGACCTCTTGCATGTGGCTACATGATTTACTTAAAATTTGATCCCCCAAAAACACCCATGTCATAACTAAGACATGCACTAAGCCCCTTAGCACTTGGACCAAAGTTTTATGGTATAGGAAAGGTGATAAGATCTCCATTTATATCAAGAGTCCCTTTTCTCAAGGGAACTGTAGCATTTGCTTCTAGGGCAGATTTCCCATTTAAACTTATGAGGATGTGGAAGAACCGGATCCAACGAAATGAAGGGAGCAAAGACTGAATTTTACTAATAATTTGTCGGAACCTCGTATTCGAGGGATGTTTGTGATTGATTAGAGCTTTGATAATCAATATTGAATCCCCATAGGCGTTAATCTCATAGATACCATGTGCTAGGGCTTGGAAAAGACCTTGCTAGAGAGCTAATGCTTCGATGAGATTACTGGTGTCAACTCTAATTCCCTAAGATAATGAGAATTCCTACTTGTCTTCGGGATCAATGAGGACCCCTCCCCCTCATTCCGCCCCTAAGATGCAAAGAAAAACAATGTGGGACAATAACTTGTAATTTTGTATCAAACCTATATTGGACACGAAGAAGCATCCCCATTATAGGATCATATCTCGTTGACATGATGAATATTCCATTTGTAAGGTATGTGGTGGTGGAACGTTGAAGGAGTGCTCAATTTTTTGAAGGAGTGGTCAATTTTTTTTCTTGACTCACAATATAACTAAAATTAATATAGTGGTAGTGATTGTAGTCAAGACCCAACATACATTTTTTTTACTTCCCATGGATAAAAAGAAACAAAAAATATCCTTTACAAACATCTATCGCATGATGAGAAAAGGATAAAAAGGGTAGGGAGCTTCATGGAAATAGAAAATTCCTACCATATTGACCATCAATATGGAAACTTCACTTTTATGTTTATACATGGTGTATGCAATTGATCTTGACATTATTAAAAGACCATCCATCTTTTATGAAATCCTAGGGATAAGTCCACCAAGGACTTATATGTGTCCATGCAAAATTGGACAAAGGACAAACATCATACATTTGCAATGCATCTTGAAACTCTAGAACACACTTCTTGGAACTATGTGAATTCACTTTGTTCACATTATGATGTAAGTTCCTTCTAAGGAATTTTCATGGTCTTTTGTCAATTTTTATAATAACACAATGATGTGGAATTTAATGCAATTTGAAAATTTAAAACAATGGTCATTGTAAGAAGATGACTAGATTCAAATATTTTGAGGAAAAATTGAACATGTGAGAGCCATACCACTTAAGGAAATTTTAAAATAAAATACATTGTACAATAAAAATCATCAACCCAACCATGTCATCCCTAATCATCAACCCAGCCATGTGATCCCTTCACCCCAAAAGTGTGGAACTTCATTTATAAGTATTCATGTTAATGTTATCCACATTTGATATACATTTCCTACCCTTATGGTAGGATTAACCCATTTTAGGATTAAATATACTTTAAATAAAATTAAAGTAGATACCTATACCGGGGTAATGGGGTAATGCAAATTACAAATAAATAAAATATATTCACTTTAAAAACAAAAAAATTGCACAAATTATAAAAATCCTCTTTCAAATTTAAATTTTGGTTATAACCATGTATTATGTTCAATTCTAAATTTTTTTCTCATATATATGTAATAATAATAATAAAACTAGAAAAATAATATCAGAAAAACATCATGAAGATAATAAAGAGATGAAAAATGAAACTGAATTGTAAGGCAAAGATATGAGTCCAAAAGAACTGACTATATATGTTGCAAAACAAGCGCAAACATGAACCAAGAGGAAGAATGTATATATGTGCCAATTCTCTCAAGTGGTGTCATAGAATATGATATTGTATATGAGATGAAGCTTAAGACCAATGGTGGCTATATGTATGATGTTTTCATGACATATGTCCATAAAGAAACAAGGTAAGTTTCACAATTCACACTTAAACATCAAATCCATATGTTTTTAGTTTGGTTTTGTTTTGAAGAAGTGTTTTTTTAAATGGAATGAATGCATGTTCTATGTTATATGAGCATAAATTCTATAGTTATTCTCTTCCTCTCTCTTTTCTCTTCATTGATTAGATACTTTATTTTAATATAATTGAATTCAACTATAGTTTATTGATATCTATATGTGGCCAAATTTCACATATAAACACATATGTAACTTAAGCAATAACTTAGCATATTTCCATAGTAGTGTTTAATACAAGATTTCATTAACAAATCCAATCTGTAACACAAGAATTCCAAGATATTTTGTGGGTATCCTCAATACCATAATATTTAACATAAACATAAATTATATTATCATCACAATGCATCATGAACTGTACAATACAATCCCATACTATGATTCATTTGATACAATATGAATGAGGCTAAAGCCTCTCCTATATATAGGTTTAGGTTCACATCCCAAAATCACAAGTGTGGGATTATACCCACAATTGTAAACATGGGTTGGCCAAGATACTTGATATGCCTCAAGTGAACCTATATTGTCCTTTGTTGGTGTAGTGTGCTATCCAACACATCTCTCCACCAACCACCATTGTGCCAAAGTTCTGAGCACCACACCAACCACACTGTGTTCTTGCATTTGCTTCAAGTTGGGATAAAACACAACATCCCAACACCTTCCTTTAAACAAAACTTGGTGGTAAAAAATAAAATTACATAAACTCCCCCCCTTTATTTTATTGAGTAGGATCCAATACAACATGTTCAATTTTGAAAACCAATGAACTTATCAATACAAGGCATAGTAATGCTCTATAGAGAGAAGCTTGAAGCACAAACACTATAGTGTACAATTCATGTTCGTTAAGAAATCAACACAACATTCCCCAAATATCTAAATGACAACTACAAGAATTTTGTCCTGTTGCACACTCATGATTAAAAGACTCAAAAGGGGACATTTAACATATGATAAATGCTTACAATTTACAACATCAAACTCATAGACGAGTATCAAATACTAGATATCAACATATTTGATACCAAGTGTGGTTATCAGACATAGATCCTATAATGGTTCTAGTCTTTGTGACCCCTATTTAACCTTCGTTGTACCCCATTCTCAGACTCAAAATATTTATAAAAATTAGTTTAATCCATGTTGATTATAAGAGTCTAATAATACTAAAAGATATTTGAGAAAGTAATATCTTACATGGATTAGAAATATGTGCTAAGGCCATGTTTTAGAACATGGAATAATAATGTGTTATAACTTGGAGCTAACATTATCACGGTGGCAAGTGAAATTACCACATGACCCTTAAGTAATTCCCCCTTCAACCTTGTTATGTGCTCCATGCGAATCATTGACTTTCATCACTAACTTAAGGTGACGTATGATTTCCTTTAATTCAATATTCATATCCATGGGGTTCTTAACATCACACAAATCATAAATTTCATAATCCATATTGCTTCTTACATCTTAAAATCTATGAAATGGGATTAATTCAATTGTTAGGAATGTCAAGAAACTTATGCATGACTAAAACACAAATATATGATTTAACATGAATTTGGTAAGTAGGGAATCTTTAGATGGATATATGGCTTTTGAAGGATTTTATGGGTTTCACTACACAAGTATATTTAAAATGTGCTTTAATGTGAAGTGCTTACTTTAGGATAGGAACTAACCTATTATAATAACCTTGAAGAGTCAAGTAGCCTTATTACAATTGTGTTATGTCATTAGGTTTATTCTATAATCAACTTGTGTGAGCACATTAAACTTAGGGTATTTGTAAAATAGACCTTCAACATACACAATGCTTCACTTAACAATTAGAGGACTATACATTGAAGGAATCACATCTTAAGGTATGGTTATAAATTAAGTTTTAGTGCATTGTTGCCACACTAGTTGATGACAATTTATGGGCCTATTGAGCCCAAAATGTACATTCAAAATCAATATTATTTCTTCCTTTAGAAATCAATGATAGTTTGACATCTTACTTTTTCATACCAAATGAGAAATTTTGTTATGCAACTAAGTTGTAGTATGCTGGATTTCTTATGATTTTTGTTGTCAGTAATGACATATCGAGGTTTTGACCCTTGTTCTAGCTCTAGTTTTTCATTTGGGATTTCTTTTTACACCATCTAGCATCATGAGAAATCCTGTCATGGCTACTCTCAACTTACCTAATTTCACATTGGAAAATCCTGTGTGGTACCTTGATCCACCCACTCAACCCTCGGTTCCCCAGGTTTTGCTAACTCCCTTGAAACCCATTGAGACAATGTCATGCCTATATTCGGTTCCATCGAAGAATTCCCCCATCTCCACTCCTTCCCCTCCTCCTCCAAAGGAGGCTCGGGGAAAGGATGCCAAAGAAACAACTGAACCTCATCCGGCTCCCCCTTGCGCATTGAGAGATATCCAAGTTCATGCGACACAAAATTGTCCAGAGTTTCCTAACATTTTCACTGAGATGGACATTATGGATACATCCGATGGCACTCCAATAGTCACCATCCCATATCTGCCGACGGTTAAGAACAATTCATTGTGAAGCAAACATCCTTGTGCAATTTGCGGCTTGTATGGTCATTACTCTCACCATTTCCTAGACTTGATCGAGTATTGGTAAACCCTTTGTGACCTTTTGAAATGCTCTCATGAGTTTGACATCACTCTTCTTGAGGAGATCCACCCTTCGACTTCTTCCTTGGATGCTACCAACACCATATACATGATCTCCATCTCTACTATTCCTCATCTCTCCTCAGTTGTAGAGGATACCTCAGATATATCCACGCGTTGTTTTAGAAATGATGAGGATATTCTTGAAGCTCTTTCAACTCCTAATTATCCTTGGGATGATATGCACCATTGCTCATTCTTTATTCCCGATGAAACTCTCTCATCGTTGGATCAGTACTCAATTGAAGCCAAAGACTTCATCCATGGAAAAGTCGACTGGTTCAAGAAACCCATTTCGACACTCGACGCCTTTGAAGAGGGTAATATGGCTAAAATTTCACCAAATATTAAGGTCAAAATATCAACCAACCCTGAGGTAGTTGAAGTTATCACACTCAGAGCATCTTGCTCCCCTGAAGAAGTGGTTTCCTACAAAGCACTTTTTTAGGAGTTCCGTGATATTTTCGCTTGGTCCTATATCGAGATTCCTGGGATTGATCCATCCATTATCAAACATTGTATCAACACTTGGCTTGATGTTGCACCTGTACGCCAAAAACAAGGGCCCATTCACCCCTTAAAGGCTCCCATGGTAAAAGATGAGATCGAAAAAATGCACAAAGCAGGTTTCATATACCCCATTGCATATACCACCTGGGTTTCCAATTGTGTTCCCATTAATAAAAAAAATGTACCATTCGTGTCTGTACTGAATCTCGTGATTTGAACTTGGAATGTCCCAAGGACAATTTCCCCACACCGTTCATTGACCAGATCATTGACGCCTATGCAGGACATGATGTCTTTTCTTTCATGGATGGTTTTTCTGGTTATAACCAAATTCAGATATGGAAAGAAGACCAATACAATACTTCTTTCACAACCCCTTGGGGCACATTTAGGTATCAAGTCATGCCATTTGGAATTAAAAATACTGGAGCCACTTTTCAGTAGGCCATGACACTGTTTTCCTTGTCAAATGTGACACCACCTCTTTATCGTCATGAGTGACACACAACTTCCAACATTATCATAACCTTGCATTTATCCTATGCAAGGTCTATTATCGTCAAAGTGTGCAAATGTTTAACATAAATATTGTTCAACTTAGCATTTCTACCATTTTCTAGGTCCCACTATAGAGTGAATTCGATAGGGATATTATTGGAATTTCTCTCCAACCTAGTTTTCTTTACCAAATTCTATCTTTGATTACATAACACATTCCTATCACTATCAAATACTACCATGTGTGAATCCCATGAAATCCAATGATAATATTTTTATTATAATGCAATATAACACTTTCAACCTTGTCTATAGCAACTGCCCCCCTTGAAAAACACAAGGGGTTCTTGATTCAACACAAGATAATCCAACACAACTACCTAAACGTAACTCACATTTTCCTTTCAAGTTACCACTAATTTACATATTGCATCAATTTTCTTGTGCTTCATCGATTTAAAATGCATCAAATGTTCTCTCCAAGATTGCAAAATACAAAAAATGGGTTTATATGACATTGATTTTCCCAAAAATAAATTTGAGCCCTTTAAGTGCAACAAGCCCCTCTCAAAAAACAATGACATATGACTTGTCACTTGACCCATTTTTTTGCTTGAGGGTGGAATATTTCCACAACAATCTAAAACTTAATTGTAAACATCTACAATCCCATTTTAAAATCTCATTCCTTGTGACCAAAAACTTAGTATTCTATGGATATTTTAAAACAATTACAATATAGTTAAATTTATCACCACTTTAAAAAACATAACAAAAACACCATTTTAGAAATTTTTGGTTTATTATTCATGGAACTAATAATCCATGTTTCTCCATTTGATATCCATGATGTTGTCATATTATAGTGTTGTTTGCACTTCTTGTATGTTGATTGTACAGGAGAATTCTTCAATCTAATGCATTCAATGGTTTGCATTCTACCTTTTTCTTAGCCAAATCCATGATAAACACTTCCTCAAGAATGTTGTTAGACAAGAAAATTGTTACTCACAATGTAACATTTCTACAACATATGCTTATATGTGGTTCCAATTTACAAGTCCTAGATTAAGCTTAAGGCATGCTTCCCAATTATGGCTTAGGAAGGGGTACACTTTTTATGCTCGAGTGATAATGTTTCCTGATAAAATTTCATGACATACCCTTAAAGTTGCACCTTTTTGACAAAATTATCAAAGCCATTGTTCTCTGCAATTTTGAGGTTTGGTGACCTAATTTACAATGAGTTAATTGGCATGGTTAGAGATAGTCCAATCTATCATGCTCCATTTTATAATCCATTTATGATAACTAGTTCCTTAAGAGATCATACAACTCAAGTTTAATGCCCATGCCTTGTCCCTTAAGAGCACTTTTAGGCTTGTTCCTTTCTTCATAGAATTCATACTTTGGGTGATCCAATGTAAGGCCTCCAAGCAAGAGTGCCATCCTTCAAAGGAAAACCCTAACCAATGCTAGGTCTATAAGCAAGAGTGATATCCTTCAAAGGAAAACCCTAGGCAATGCTAGGTCTCTAAGAAAGAGTGCTATCTTCCAAAGGAAAACCCTAGACAATGTTAGTTCTCTAATAAAGAGTGTTATCCTCAAAAGGAAATCCCTAGACAATGCTAGGTCTCTCCTCACAAGTGATAGAACCAATATAATATGTTCAAGGGACAGATCTCATCAATGAATTCTTAATGAATGGGATGAGGCTCTTTTATAGCCTCCTCATGTCTCGTTCTAGAAGCATCTTAACTTTACCTCTTAATTTACATTTAACTTACACGTTACCCCCTTAGGGTTCCCTTTCACAAGGGGTGATCACGTATTTTCAAGATGTTAAGTCATCTCTAGGTGGGGTGTTCATCTTATAACAAGTCGTTATGACCTTTCTTGATGGGTATGGTCTACACGTGCCATAGAAGAGTTATAACGGCTCTTCTTTTTCATCATAAGAAACCCCAAACACATGTGCACTAGGAGAAGAAAGGAATGTCACATGAGATGGACTTTACTTAAGGTATTCTCAACTTAAGTACTTTAATTTGAGTCCTATTTCCACTTTTCAATGGTCAACTTGTCTTCTCGAATCTTCATAGGAAAGGTCTTCTTACATTGATCTCAACTCCTCCTAGAGGAGAATGTAACAATAAAATAATAAATTATTAATAATGTTAATTTATTATTAATTAAAGACTATCTAAAGTCAATAGTCATGCCCTTTTACGAAAAGGTGCACGACAAGCTTATATAAAGCTCAAACCTATGTAACTATTCACCATATATCATAAAATACATTTTTACATTACTATTGATCCATTTATGGACCACTTACGTTAATTACATTTGGTTTTCTCATAAAAACACTATTTTACAGTTTCATTGGTATCAGAGTGAAGTTAGAGTTCCTAATTTAGGTTTTTAAATACTATATTAGGGTTTCCCTAAAAAATAGGAACTTATGCAAGAAAAGAAAAAAAAGGAAAAAGGAAAAAAGGGGTAAAAGTAAAACCACACGTGGTTTCATAATAAGTGGGTTTGGGTTTATTCTCCAACAACAAACAAAAAAATGAGATTTGAACCTCGGTGGGGAAGGTAACAATCATTCCTCCCAACCACCCAATCTACACTATTTTAAAAAACTTAAGGGGAAAAAAATCTAAAAGTTCATAATAATTTCTACTAAGAATCAAGTGGGATTTGAACTTAGGTGGGGAAGGTAACAATCATTCCTCCCAAGCAACCAATCTACAAGAAGTCTTTAGGGTAAGAAAATAAATTATTTCAACCTTCAAATTTATTATTATTATTATTATTATAATTATAATTACTTAATAATTGTATTAAGTACAATTATTAAATTACATGAGTAAAGAAAAGAAAGACAAAATCGAAGAAGACAAGAAGTCAGTCAAAAGGAAAACCAAGTATCATCAAAGAACACCTGAAATCAGGAATTATGGGGAATTCTAAATCAGAATTACAGTGCCAAATACAAGTAGCAATGGAAAAAGTATTTGACATGACAAAGCTGAATATTTCTAAGGGATTAATAGAACAGGAGAATCATTATCTAAAAATCCGTATTGAGAGATTATCTACTCAAATTGAGGAATTAATGAGTAAAAAATATACCAAACAGAATCTACAAAACCAAAAAATAATGAAAGATGCAGTCGAGAATAAAGAAGAAGTAAAATGATTAAACAAAATTATCAAGGACAAATATGAAAAAATCATGCAAATTTAGACAAATGTAAGATGCCAAGAAGCATAGAATTTCCGCCTTCAACAATAGATTGAGGAACTCCACCAAAAAGAGGATGACTAAAAAAAATGCACAAGTTGGAAATTATGAAAGTCAATAAAACATTAACAAGTAATACTGAAGAAAGATATCGATTAAGAAATCATAATAAAAATATTAGTTATGAATATCAAGAAGTTAGAGAGTACCAAGAAGGCAAACAATTCGAATGAAGAAATCGAAGGAAAAATCCTAGAAAAACAAGAAGAAAATCAATTCCTTGTAAATATTAATCAAGAACTAGAGAAGTAAATCAAGAAGTTAAAAGAGGGAAACAGTCGTAAGACGAAAGGTTCGAGAAGATTCAGAGTAAAACAATCTACTGGAGAACTAAATAACAAAAATACAGAAAGAAGCATCCAGACTCTCCAAAAATAAATTCAAGTTGAGGAAGTAAATTCATTCATCATCACAGATAAAAAAAATAGTCAATACATCCGAAGAACAAACAACAAGAACTCCTTATCGACACCCCAATTATAAACGTTATTTTGACCGACGACAGGGTCAAAATGAACACACACAGAGAAGAGATGATGCCAGATGAGTAAGAACAACAAATCAAAATAAAAAACAATAAACAAGAAGACCTACCACACAAAGTGATCAAATAACTTCGATAAAAATAGATTTGGGATGGACCACATCAGAGACGATGCAACAGTTTACCTAGGGAATTCGTAACTCGTATCGCCTTGTTTCATCAATTGTCGCAATGATTAAACACAAAATATTGAGAGATAACATTACAAGAAAAAATCAGACGTAATCATTGTCGTCAAATATGCTTTGAGGACAAAGATTCCCTTAAGGGGAAGGCAATATAACAATAAAATAATAAATTAATATTAATATTAATTTGTTATTCCATGGATCCGAGTGCCAGCGAGATCAACCGTCAGCGTGCAGTGCCTTGGTTCAAGAGCCCTACGCATGGCACCCTGCATGCATATGAGACGTCCATCAATCCCACCACCTTGGATTCTAGATATTGTTCTTGCGTGCGAAAGGAAAAGGCCATCATTTCTAGGCCCACAACATAGGTTAGCAACACCCTGTCTTCCTCCTGTGCATTCATGGCGGAGCATATGAGTTTAATGCAGGTTGGTACATGGTCAGGGTTTGGTCAGGGTTGTGATTTGAAGCACATCTATATGGAGTATTGGGGTATTGTCTTCACTGGGTTCGACATTTCTCTGTCTCGGATAGTGTCTTCCATGTGATTTAAGGCCTGGTTTCAGCCTCACGGTGGCGCTCTTCTGATTTTGATTGGAATTCTCCACTAGTCTGTTAGTATTCAAGACATAGATCTTTTTACAGGTTTTCACAGTGTGGGAATCTCCCACCATTTCACTCTCTCTCTACGAAAAGTTCGTCCCTCCCTACAGAGCCTGGGCCTCTGGCTGATAAACATGTCTCGAAAAAGAGGAACGCCTCAACGTTCCAGCACGGGTCGAGGGAAATCCCAAAGAGGGTTTAGTGTGCATATGGAAGAAGGTTATGAAAATCATATCACCAAACTGGTCCGCATCCTTATAGATGATTGGGAAGGCAAGGTTTTAAACCAATGACTCACAACTAGGCAGGGTGGTAGCCAAATCAACCATTACTGGATTGCTAAAAACAAGTTGGTTAATCTTGCGGAATATGTGCTCAGAAATTGGTTAGAAGAGTGTGTTAGTGTTCTTGTTGTGAAAGCAAAGATGACGGAAATGGACACTCAGCTCACAAGTTTGGACAACACCTTCGCCTGGAATTGCATGGCAGGAAAGGCTGGGTAGGCTGGCCATGTGGATGGGGGTAGTGGGAGCTCAAATGGGGGAAGGTCATAGGTGCCAGCTTGGTTTCGGCTCCACAGCTGGTACATGTCCCTCCTTTTCCCATTCCTACTACCTTGGAACCTCTGTTCAAACGGGTGAAGGAAGCTGATGGCCTGATAACTAAGCCTCCACAAACTGCCTTCGTGACTACTACCAACATGACCAACATTTCATGGGAAGAAGGATGGGGATACCCTACCATTGATGAAAATCACCCCTCTTGAAGCATGCTCAAAATGTCTTCAGAAACAAACTGTCATTTCAGGTTTTTTTGTTCTCATTGGCTAGTTTGGTTATCTCTCTATTTATTTTTGAAAAATAACCATGTAATTATGTTAAATACTAGCACTATGACCATCTTACAGTATTGAAGAATTTCAGTATTAGTTTTCTCAGAAGGCCCTCCATTTTTGAGAGACTTGGGTGGTGGCTTCACCACTTGAGACCTCCTCCAGTCAGGGAATTTTTTGTACACCTTGTTTTCTTAAATTAATAGAATTTTGCAGCATTACAATATATATATATATTATACCTCACAAAAAAATATTAATTTGTTATTAATTAAAGACTATCTAAATTCAATAGTCATGCCCTTTTACGAAAAGGTGCATGGCGAGCTTATATAAAGCTCAAACCTATGTCACTATTCATCATCTATCATACAATACATTTTTACATTACTATTGATCCATTTATGGACCACTTACATTACTTACATTGGGTTTTCTCGTAAAAACAATATTTTACTATTTCATGCCTCCTTCTAGAAGCATCGTAACTTTCCCTCTTAATTTACATTTAACTTACACGTTACCTCCTTAGGGTTCCCTTTTAGTAGGGGTGATCACTTCTTTTCAAGACATTAAATTATGTCTAGGTGGGGCGTTCACCTTATAACAAGTTGTTATGACCTTTCTTGATGGGTATGGTCTACACATTCCATAGAAGATTTATAGTGCTCTTCTTTTTTATCATAAGAAATCCCAAACACATGTGCTCTAGGAGAAGAAAGGTATGCCACATGAGATGTGATTTTTTATAATGAGATGGACTTTACTTAAGGTGTTCTCAACTTAAGTACTTTAATTTGAGTCCTCTTTTCACTTTTAATGGTCAACTTGTCTTTTCGAATATTCATAGGAAAGGTCTTCTTACATTGATGTCAAATCCCCCTAGAGGAGAACAAGTATCATCAACGTCCTAGTCCCTCACCAAGCCTTCATCACCAGGATGATGCCAATATCTCAAAGAATGGTTCTCGATGCTGCCCAAATATTTACACTCCCTCTGAGCGAGAGAGGCATTCTTTGCCGAGAAATCTCCAAGCACTCTAACCAAATATAGATTATAGAAATAGATAGAGTTACCACACACACATTAATGCATCTCACGTGTCATCAATGCCTTGGTAACAAACTAGGTACCTCTTCTCTAGGATGCATTTATTCTCCTAGAGAATGGTACTTGATGATGTAATCATCTATAGACAATGTGATCATCTCATTCTCCCGACTAACAACAAGTTCATATGCTATTTACTCCAACAAGGGGTGGCTAGTCCCTTGAGGAGGTCCCATAGCTCAACTATATCGAATGACCAAGGAGAGGAGTATGTCACACAACATCTGCGTAGATCCAATCTAGGACTTCTCACATTGATCTGTGTCAATGTCTTGGTTCCTAACCAAGTCCTGGTCCCTTACCAAGTTCTTTAGCTCCAAGTTGAAGTTGACATATATCAATATCTTGGTAAATGACCAAGTGCCTCAGTCCTTAGATTGCATCAGGTTGATCAAAGTCAACAACTTGGTAACTAACAAAGTGCCTTAGTCCTAACACTACAACATGTTGATCCTTAGTCCCATACTGAATCAAAGATGATCAACTACGTATAACAGACTGAGTGCCTCCTTTCTCCCTCTGATTTATTAACATCAATATCAATGAATTTTATCCTCTACATTACTTCGTAGTGAATTTACTAGGTATCTTCAAATACCATACTTTGGGATTCTGCAAAGTAAACATAAGTATATATTTACATTGGAGGAACCAATTGTCTCTACTATGATTCTAATCACAACTCAGGTGACCCCTAACTATCAGTTATATCTCATACAAATTGATAATAAGAGCCTCATGTTCTCTTTCTGTCATTGAATAGATTTCTAGGCTCCCTATGATCCCAGCACCAAACTATCTAAGTAATCTGGAACCAAATTATTTCAGTACTCAAACCACTGAGAAGGTGGTTCACACATCCATTGGATGTAATCTCCAATCATCACTATACATCCTAAGTGTACTAGGGACATATGACTCCTCATAGTCCACTCACTTTGTGAGATATTCTTATCAATGTTTCTCATTGTTGCATGATTAAGCTCACGAAGCTATCTAAATTCTCATATACTTCTCCTCAGATCTCACACATCATACTGATAAAAAAAATATTTTGAAACATACCAGCCTACTGAAAGGATCAGAATAAGATATGTGTCTCATACAATCTCAAGGATATTTAAGATCTATGACTTTCCCTAAAATTCCATTGACAACATCATGCTTTTCTATCCTTGGCATAGATTCATGAGGCTCGGCAAGCCTCTCTCTAATCACAACAACACTATAAAAGAGAAAAAGAGAGAATTCTCATGTTTTGGGATTATTGAATTGCAATTCCAAATATTGGAATCCAAAACTGACATACCAACTTGTAGAACCCATCCATTCTTGGCATTTAAGTTCAACCCTGTTTCTCTAAATTCTATGCCAATCCCAGTTCCCACAATCTTCTTCAAATGAGTAAGAACTTCAGGACCATCTTTCTAAACAACTTCAGAAACAACTTTATAATCTAATGTGGCCCGAAACTAGTTGGATTGGTTGGTTTTTCCAATTCTAGTCTAGCTCTGATAGCATGCATAAGGAGTCCCCCAATCAATCCAAGAACAAATTTCCCATAATACTCAAACTACCTCATTAAGGAAGAGGGAAGCCCCTTCTTCAAGCAGTAAAGTATAACCATACATCAAAATGTTTGCTAGGAGAGAATATCAAGGGGATAATTTCACTAGCAATGATAATCAACAATGCCAAGAAGCAAGGGAACCCTAGAAAAAGATGAGTGTATGCCACAAAGTATGTGTTAGTAAGGAGGGAACTGCAAGGAAAAATAACCAATAAACTATTCCTATGTGTGAATCATATCAAATGATCTAGAGTGCTCCAATAGAAATACTGAAACTATCATCAAGTCATGCACATTGCATACCAGTCAAGCACTCGGTTACCCCCTATTTTGTATTGGTGTCCACTTGTAATTTTCATCACAACCTTCAATGGGGGGTGACATTGTTCATGTCTTGCTTGATCATGGATTGATGACCTAAGTGGATGCTTGCAAACAATGGTCATGGTGCCCTTCATGATGAATTTGCATGGTTTTGGATGTGCAAACAATGGAAGTTATCCCATATGTGAATTTGATGACCCATAACACTATATCAGGCCTATGTTTCACTGTAGCATCCCTACAAATTACAATTTGTCGAAGACAGTGGTGAAACAAGGTGAATTTGGGGCACTTATGGGTGCTCATGGTTATATCTGGGGCACATTCCAGACCTATTTTTTCCTTCAAACAACATTTTGGGCATGATTTCAACCTTGTTTTACCTCATACTGTAGTAAATACTAATTCTGGGCACTTTTTGGGCATGAAAAGGGATAAGAAGAAGAAAGCCTGAGCACCTTCGAACAGATCTCTACATCCAAACAACAATGAACAACCATGATGATGCAGTGTTGGAAATGAAAACAACAGGATGAAGATTCTAGGCTATGTCTAGCCACTTTTTGGGGATACCTGTGCCTCCTAGTAGGAATACAATGTCAACACCTTGAGTTCTAGGCTAAATATGGGTATAGAAGCATCAATCCTGAGCATGTTTGTGTCTTAGAACAATAGTGAAAAGTAGTGAAACCTCATTTTTCAGTCCCTAGGAAGATTTGAATTATGAACAACAACAACTCTTAATGAAAAAATTTGTATTTGAAGAGGGCTGACCTACCCGTGGAAAGTTCTATTTGTTGTTTGAAGGAATCTTGTGCACCATTAAGGGCTTCTTGACACAACTAGGTTTTATCTAATGCATGTCGTCCTCATTGGAAGATAATTTGTATGGTCTAAAACATGATATTCACCCTTTGGAGGTCTCTTCACTTGATGTTTGTCACATTGGAGCCAATTTGATGAGGAGCGTTTAGCTTTTGGAGCTTGGATTCCTGTTTTAGGGTAGTGTTGAGCTTATTGGTGCATCTCCTTTCTTGGATTTTTATTGTGCTTTGGTGAAGCCTTTGGAGAACTTCTAAATGATTTTATTCCATATCTGAAGGGATGTACTCTCATGTAGAGGTGTCTACTTCATACTTAGAGGAGCGTTCTACAAAGACTACAACTATCATCAAGTCATGCACATTGCATACCAGTCAAGCACTCTGTTACCCCACATTTTGTATGGGTGTCCACTTATCATTTTGATCACAATATTCAATGGGGGCTGACATTGTTCATCTCCTGCTTGATCATGGATTGCTAACCTAAGTGGATGCTTGGAGACAATGGTCATGGTGCCCTTGATGATGAACTTGCATGGTTTTGGATGTGCAAACAATGTAATTTAACCCATATTTGAAGTTGATTACCCATAACCCTCTATCAGGCCTATGTGTCCCTGTAGCAGCCCTAAAAATTGCAATTTGTGGCAGCCATCGGTGAAATAAGGTGAATTTGGGGCACTTATGGGTGCTCATGGTTGGATCTAGGGTACATTTCAACCCTATTTTGTCCTTCAAACAACATTCTGGGCATGATTTCAACCTTCTTTTACCTCATACTACAGTAAAGACTAGTTCTGGTCACTTTCTGGGCATGAAAATGGACAAGAAGAAGCAAAACTGAGCACCTTCAAAAAGATCCATGCATCCAAACAACAATGAACAACCACGAGGATGTAGTGTTGGAAATGAAAACAACAAAATGAAGATTCTGGGTTGTCTAGCCACATTCTGAGCAGACCTATGCCTCCTAGCAACAGTAAAACCTCATCACCTTGAGTTCTAGGCTAACTATGGGTATATAATCATCAATTATGGGGACGTTTGTGACCTAAAACAACAATGAAAAGTAGTGAAACCTCATTTTTCAGTCCTGAGGAAGATTTTTATTATGAACAACAACAAATCTTGATAGAAAATTTGGTATTTGAAGAGGGCTGACCTACCTGTGGAAAGTTTTATTTGTTGTTTGAAGGACTCATGTGCACCATTAAGGGATTCTTTGACACAACTAGGGTTGATATAATGTAGTTCGTCCTCATTGGAAGCTAATTTATATGGTCTATAACAAGATATTCACCCTTTGGATGTATCTTCACTTGATTTTTGTCACAATGGAGCCAATTTGAAGGGGAGCATTTAGCTTTTGGAGCTTGGATTCATGTTTTAGGGCAATGCTAAGCTTATTGGTGCATCCCCTTTCTTGGAGTTTTATTGTGCTTTGGTGAAGCCTTTGGAGGACTTCTAAATGCTTTTATTCCATATGTGAAGGGATGTACTCTCACTTAGAGGTGTCTACTTCATACTTAGAGGAGGGTTCTCAATATTGGAGGTGAATTACTTTAGGGTTACTTCATGCTATCATAGGTATATTTTGGTGGAGCATTGGCCAGTGGTGGAACCTCTCCCTTTAGATAGGGTGTTATGTTCTTCTTAGTTGAAATTCAGTTTCTATGTGGGCACACAAAATACAGGAAGAAATAAAAAACTAGAATCATATTTATTAGCGATCCCATTTAAACCCCGTATAGGAAAACAAGGGATTCTAAGCCTTTGGTGGTGACCCATAGTGACTAATGTTTCTACAACAATTTTCTTGTGAAGGGAGACCCCTCACACCTCCTCTGATGCACTATTGATATGTCCACAATATCTATCCCGTTCTACATGACTTATTATTCTATTGACGATTGTGAACTTATTTCAATGGATCTACTTCTTCCACATTATGATGTTAGGGAAGATTCAAGATCATCAATAGATTGTGCTCTTTGGTGCTTCTTCAATTGACCAACACACTACAATGACATTCTAGGAGAGACAATGGCCTGACCCGACGAACATCCTCCATACTGAACAATGGTATTTCCTTTGTCTTTCCCTAAAATAACTTCTTAATACTTTCAACCGCATCCTTAATTGTGAATACTCCCAGGTTGGGGTTTATGGAGGCTTTATCCTTACTATTATGTCTTTGCACAATTTATAGGTACAAGCTAGACACTGCTCTTTTGAAATGTCATTTCCTGCTATAGTTTTTGCACTCTCAATTCCTTCTATATTCTTTTCGGTTTCTCTATGCCATGTTGATCAATGCATCCCATTTCTTTATTACAAAGATATTTTGGTGGGTTTTGCACTTCTGTAACATTGCAACTCTTTAGGTTCTCAATGGTCAGTTGTTGCTTGTACTCTTTCCCTGCATATTTTCATTCCTAATTATACCAAGGAAACAAACATAAATGATCAAACTCATACTAAAATTCACAAGTACTGTAAACATGTATATTAAAACATGGTCGAAAAGGCTTGATCCTAATCTCATTTAGAATTTGTGTGAAATGTCACCATAGGGATGAAACCATTGCATAAGATCTAACCATTCCCTTGAGCATTATCTAATGTGAAACTTCCCAAAAAAAGGAGGGAGCTTCATTGTTGGCTTGGGAAGAACAATCATATACAATATATTTTATACAAGGTCTTCATCCATACCTTCTGATCTAGAAAAGAGACCCACTTACCAACCTTTAATATGAAGATATTGCTACTACATGTTTGTCCTGGAATTCCCTACTTCCTTCCTATAGAATGTGCTGGATACAAAGTTAAATATGGAAATGACACTATTGTAGGTGACCCCTTTTTGATGCCTAGCTCTTGCATGTTGTTTAGTGGAGGAAATTTCAAAACCCCAAATTTTCACAAAAAATTAAAATTTTGAGATAACAACAAATGCTAAACCCTGCAGTCTACTAACAACTAACGGTTAGCAATATAAGAAATAGTCAACTAATTAGTTTTACTAAATCTTAATTGTATTAACTCAACAGTTCATTTTTGTAATAGGAATAAAGTCTTCTTGAATATTGTTTTACTTCAGTTTACTGATGAGTCTTTTCATGTCAAGTAGGTGGAATCTACTTTTGAATCCAGGGCTTACTTAGCAATCGTGCTAACGCAGATGGTTACTGGTTCTTACAGGTTACAGGTATGATCAAACGAGTATGTTTTAAAAATTCTTAAAGTATCCAACAATATTTTATTTACAATAATAAAGCTTAGTAATTAAGCTGCTAAACTCTAAACAGCTTCCGTGAGGTAAAACCATTTGGATTCCTTCATTTTTTCTTGTAATAAAGTTCAGAAGTAAGTAACGACAGTAAGATAAGTTTGTGACTCTAAGAATTAGAATCTCAGTTACAAAGTACTTCTACTTTAGTCTATGTAAATTGCAAGGTTATAATGATTGTTTTGTCAGTATTTATACAATAATACATTATCTTATCTGTGTAACAAATGTTCCACATTTCGCTTCTGCGAGATAACTTACATCCTGTTAACCTTTTTATAGTATAGTTCAATTGTGCAAACTAACACCATAATGTCTTCTTACATGAGATCATTGTTTTCCTACACTTTAATTTCATGTCGAACCATGTGGTTCTAATAATTTCTGGACTCATTAGGAACATTCCTATTCAATTTCTTAATTTATCTATGATACTTCTCTTGAATTAAACTACTGTCTACAAACAATTTATCTGAGATTGATGCTCTCGAAACATGTCGTCTTTCTAGTTATTTTGTTTAATTCTATAACTAATTTACTACCCAATTGACATGGTGAATCTTTAGTAATTACCAAGTTGATTCCTAACCAAAATTCATCAAAGTATTGTCACTTTGAACTATGTAACATAATTTCATAAAAGTGTTCTTACAATATGTTCTGTCCACTTCATAGTTCCGCTATCATTTGAGTTATTAGTTCTTATGTGACTTATAAACATGCACACCCTATTTTGTTAATAGACATTCAGTCTATAATTAGTTCATGATCATAAACATATTTACATTAGAGTTTATAATTCTCTAAACTATTACATTATGGCATTTTATAAATGTCATGACTTGTAATGTCCTTGTATAAGATATTAGCTAGGAGAACTATAGTTGTTAGCTTGAGCTCTCCCATAACATAAGGTCTCTATCTATAATAAAGACATAAAATATTTGATCTCTATTTATAATAAAGACAACGTTTAGAGAAAGGAAATGCAACTATCCAAATTGCATTTGTGATGTTATAATATAATAACATATGGCTATATGGTGAAATGAGTCTTATAAACATGTTATCACTTGAAAAGTCATTATTACAAGAATTAACCATATATAAGCTATATTGTTTTTACACAAGAAAGTTATAAATGCTTGATGGTTAGCTTGAGCTCCTCTATATAATAAAGACCTCCATCCATAACAAGGTTAATGTTTAGAGCAAGGGATTACTAACATCCATAATATATTAGTGAGTTTACAATCTATAAGTTATAAGGTTATTGAATAGAGTGTGTTCTATGTATAATTGGTTTCGGCATTAACCAAAGTTTAAAAGATGATACTCCTCGCTAGGTCAACGTAATTCACGACGTTGAGGTTTTTAACCATGACCTAACAACTCATATGATGAGCAACGTGTTGATTGAAAAGCAAATAATTTGGCTATGATATAGTTTTATGCATCGTGATTAAATAATTGGATTTCGTTATATGCAGGCACTATAGAGGAATGATCCATTCCATGGTTTTGATTTAGTGACCACGTGGTCATCTCCTAACCAAGCGTGGGAGATACAAGTACTTTTGTAACCCTAACCCTTATCATTTCTTCCCCACAGTTTGCGCTTGCCCTTGAGGCTGCTCTACTTGGCTTTCATGGTGGCCGTTGGTCCTCCTCTGCTCTGGTTGTCTTGAGTCTTGGTCCAGTGTTGCATTGTCTCCAGTGTGTGGTTCAAAAGCCATTCTCAGTGGCTGTGGGTTCTCACTCTGCAAGCTTTGTAGAGATTATTGTTTCCCTTGACTTGCTGTCAGTGAAATAATCCTTTCGTCATCCTCGTGGCTTACTGTTTGCTCCAGTTTTCTTTGCTGTACTAGTGGATCACTATTGCGTGAGGGTTATACTTGCAGGCTGTTGAGTCTTTTAGTTTGGCGAAGCCTGTAGGTGATAGTGCTCCTATGAAACTGTTCGTCGTTTTCCACTTACGGGTAAATAATAAATTTAGAGTTTATTTTCTTCGCAGCCAGTGTCTTTGTTGTTACCATGGTTTAAATAGATATTTGTTTACTGACAGCAGTCTATTACACTCCTTGTAGGTGCTCACCACTATATGCTTTCACGGTGGAGAAGTAAGTAGTCAACCAGCAAATTCTGTGGCTCGTGGCTTAGTTCGGGTAAGCCCTGTGGTCCATGTGTTGGGTTTTCACCCTACTTGTATCAGGGTGGTCAATGGAATCACCCAGGGTTTGGGGAAAACCTCCTCGACTCACCATGAGTTATATGCTTTAATTTTACAGGTTGTTTATTGAAATTCCCAGTTTTAAACCCTCGCTAGTCGATGGGTAGACTCGGTTTAACTGAGCAATGTATTTAGTTGATGTTTGGCTTTATGGCATGTTTAAATTAATGGTTTTTGTAAAGACAATTATGTCTTCAGACTTGTTTCGGTTTAACAAATGTTTAAATTTATGCTCTGTGTAAATTCAGGGTTTTTACCCTTCTTGATTGTAATTGAAGTTTTTGCGCCCTGAAATAAATACTCTGTAAAATTTTATGATTATGGTTTCTAAGACTGATACATACAGTCATTGTTTAGTTGTATTTCTTACTTGTTTTGCTCACATTTTTCAAGCTAGGGTTTATCTTGTGGAAACCGTTGTTTTTAAAATAAATTATTCTATTTAGATTTTATCAATTTTTATTGCTTAATTTGTTTGACTATTAACTAGTATTATCATGTGTTGAGGAAAATTATAATTTATAATAATTACTAATGCCGTTTGTTCGTCCTTAAAGGACTGCAAGTAATTTATAATATCCCATTTGTTTAGTAATTACATAGTCTAATTAATTTGATCTACAAATTTCATGTACTGGGATTTGTAATTATAATATATGTATTTGGGTTTTAACCCTGTCATTTACTTTTATAGATACGTACTGTTTATATAAAAGAAACAGTTTATTATATAAGTATACATTTTGTATAGGTTGTTCAGTAATGTATTTCATTTCTGTGTATAAATTTAGTTGGTTATTTAATGGTTTAAAAGAACTAAATTATGGTTTAACCTAGGTTACTAATGTATATAAAGAATACATATAGATTGTGCTCAGAAAATGAGCTAGGGTTTGTAGAAGTAATCTCTGTCCTTTTTGTAACAATTACTCCAGTTTGTATGAGAATTTCTTTTGATTTGTAAACAATATTGTTTTATGTTAATAATAATATTATTTGTTTTAATAATAATATTGTTTGTAAATACTGTATTCTCTTAAGTTCATATTTGTGTGTAGATATTATTAATAAAGACTGAGAACAGTCTATAATAGTTGAGTTTATTTAATAAGATTATTTTTGTAAGCTTGGTGAAAGAATAAGAACTTTCCTACTTGTGAATACTCCTTTACATATATTGTGACTATAAAAGTGTAAGGACAGTTCCTTATTAATAATATTTTATGCATATGTTACTATTGTCTTTTAGTTATTTTAATTCTAAGAGAAAGAATACTGTAAGGGTTATTAAGTTCTTATCTATTATACTCCTTATCTCAAATTAATTTATCTTCAGAATTTAATTAGGTTACCAATCCTTACTTAGAATTCAGATAGTTGCAGATAAAAATAGCTATTATTATTAGGAAAAGATATAAACTAACATAACCATATTTACTTCCTTACTTAACATAAATAACAAACATTTAATTGACATTTCTATTCCTTCTATTTCAGTGTAGATGTATAATTTATCAAAGAAGGCACTGTGTAAAAGGATGACTTACATACTTGAACATACTGCTATTAGTAAAATAATATGATCCTGTTCTTTTTCTAGTATTCTTAGTACACAGTCTCGTTCTAACAACAACCCTACTAAACAGATTAATATTCTTTCTGGAAACAACTATCTACTGAAAGCAAAGATTTCAATACTCTAAAAAAAACATAAGTACTCTATTCATTTCAGATTCCTATCATATTTCATTCCTTTTAAACACACTACCTGTGCTAGAGTACGATCTAGTTTACTCCAGATAGGGAAAAACACAAGTAGGATTATTTTTCATCAAAATACAGATTCAACATTAAAACAACTAAGAGATTTCAAGCTTAACAGTTCACTACATAACATATCAATCACTCATTATTTGTTCATACTCAGATATAAACTTAAACAAAGAAATTAAAAGATAGTAGAACCTATTTTTAAAGCTGGATGACAACAGTGTTGGGAGGCCGTTCCTCCCTACCAACTCTTGGAGAGCGCTCAAACAATGACTTCTCAAGACCCCCGAGCCTGTTCTTGGTCTCCTTGGCTAGGACTGGGTGGAGCAAACAAAAAAGTACTAGTCCAATGACTCAGTACCAACTCTGCACTCTGCAGCAAGATCTTTCAGTTGGAAAGCTGTACTAGATCACTTCCTCCAGTTTACCCCTCAAACAACTTCCACCAAAAATTCCCTTCCTAATGAATTCCTTGAAGTACATTCACTTGAATGGTTCTTCTCCTGGAATGAGCAGCCTCAGCTCTCTTCAATGGGATTTTTTTATTAAGATTGCCTAGGTCTTTTTGGGTTAGTTGTCATTAATTGAGCCACCTGCTCTAATCCCACTTTCTTGGGGGATCATGACCCCAAATGTAGGGAGGTTGCCACTTGCAACATTGGAAGTGTTTGAGGATGCTGCCACTTGTCTATTTTCTCTCCCCCTAGTCTCCTCCACCAACTTGACCAGTAACACTCTTTTTAACAGTTCTCCCAAGCTGTTGTCTCCACTTTTATTTATTTAAAATTAAAATATTCAGAATTACATTCAATATCCTTGACTCTGCTGAGTCATCATTTACAACTTAGCATTAAATTTAACATATGTCTTGGAATAAAATAAAAATAAGATAATATTATTTTGCAAAATTGGGGCATGTGACATACACACCCCCTTAGAATATAACATCGTCCTTGATATTATTTATTCTTCATCCTCCGAAGTCCCATGGAACAGAATTGGATATGCATCTCGCATTTTACTTTCCAATTTTTAGGTGGCTTCCTCTGGACTAAGGTGCTTCCATTGCACCTTCACCTGTCCAATGGTGCGGTTTCGAAGTGTAATTTCCCTTTTCCCGAGGATACAGTCTGGTTCCACCAGAGATTCTCCTTCTGGTTCCACCTGTACAACATTCCAGTTACCAACATGAGTAGCATCATAAACATATTTCTTTAAAACGGAAATGTGAAAAACATTATGTACTCTTAAGTTAGGTGGTAATGCTAATTGATAAGCTACTTGTCCAATCCTAGACAAAATTTCAAATGGGCCACAGTAACGAGGTGACAATTTTGCACAACTCCCCAATCTTAGAGAGCTCTTTTTGGGCCTTACCTTGATGAACACATGTTCACCTACCTGAAACTCCTTTGGAGTTCTTTTTAAGTCTGCTTGACTTTTCTGTCGATCCTGTGACACTTTCAGATTTCCCTGCACTTGTTTCACGATTTCTTCCATTTCTTTTAGTAGTTCCAGACCTAATACCAATCTATCTACTGGATTAATCCAAGAGATAGGAGTATTACATTTTCGTCCATATAAGACTTCAAATGGACTAAATCTGGTTGATGTCTGATAATTATTATTATAAGCAAATTCTACCAGATGCAAATAGTCCTCCCATTTACCAGGATGGTCTTTCACATACATTCTTAATAGATCTTCTAAAACTTGGTTTACCCTTTTAGTTTGTCCATCTGTTTAAGGATGGAAAGAAGCAATAAAATTTAATGTGGTGTTTAAACCTTTAAACAAATACTTCCAAAAGTTTCCTGTAAAATTAGGATCTCTATCTAAGATTATGACTTTTGGTACTCCATGTAATCGAAAAATCTGTTTCAGAAAAAATATCAACTATGTTTGCAGCTTTGTAAGTAGTTTTAACAGGTATAAAGTGAGCTGCTTTTCTTAAATTATTAACTACTACAATGATAGAATCATTCTGATTTTGATTTTTAGGCAATCCAGTAATAAAATACAGACTAATTATCTCCCATTTTGAGCTAGGGATGGGTAATGGCTGTAGCAAACCAGCTGGGTGTTGGTGTTCAGTTTTTACCTGTTGACATTCTAAACACCTTGCAATATATTCATCTACTTCATTTTTCATATTTGGCCAAAAATACTCTTTTCTTAACATGGTTATAGTATTTTGATAACCTGGATGACCTGAATATGGTGTTTTATGAATTTCATCCAGAATTAATAGCTTGACTTTAGGTACGTTAGGTACATACAGTTTATCTTTATACAGTAAAAATTATTTTTCATTTAAACTGTAACCTTTTATTAAGTTTTTTGTTGGATTTTCTTTAGCTTTAGCTTGCAAATCCTGGTAAATTTCATCTTGTTTTATTCCTTGTTTAAGCTGTTCATCTAAGTCTGTAACATAGGTGCTGATTGTTGTTGCAAAATTCAGCCTTGCGTTCCTACTTAATGCATCAGGAACTTTATTTTCTTTACCCTTTATATGCTAGATTTCAAAATCATACTCGCTTAAGAAAGCTAACCACCTAGCTTGCCTGGAATTTAAATTAGGCTTATCTAAAAGATACTTCAATCCTTTATCATCAGTCATTAAAAGAAATTTTCTGCCAATTAGGTGATGTCGCCACGTCTTTAAGGCGTGTATTACAGCTGCTAATTCCAGATCATATGTCGCATAATTCTTTTCATGAACTTTTAACTTTGTAGACTCATAGGCAATAAGATGCCCTTCTTGAGTTAGAACACCACCTAAGCCATCATTACAGGCATCAGTGCACACTACAAATTATTTATTAGGATCTGCTATTCTTAAAATAGGTGCCCTGGTTAATAAATTTTTTAACTTTTTAAAAATTTCTTCACATTTATGATTCCATTCAAACTTCTTTCCCTTCTTTTGCAAAGAAGTTATCGGATTTTCTATCCTCGAAAAGCCTTCAATGAACCTCCGGTAGTAACCAGTAATGCCCATGAAAGATTGAACATCCGTCACATCCTTAGGAACCGGCTAATCTTTGATTGCCAATATCTGTTCAGGATCTACGGAAATTCCTTCCTTGGTCACTATGTGACCTAAATACTGAATCTTATCCTTGAAGAAATCACACTTACTAAACTTTGCGAAGATTTGATGTTCTCGCAACTCTTGCAAAACAATTTTTAGATGTTCTTTATGTTCTTCTTCAGTTTTTGAATAGATTAGAATGTCGTCGATAAAACGACCACAAACTTATCTAAATACTTATGCATTACGTTGTTCATTAAACACATGAAGACAGCTGGGGCATTAGTAAGCCCGAATGGCATTATGACAAATTTGTAATGACCATATCTTGTTCTAAAAGTTGTCTTAAAGATGTCTTCATATTTAATTCTCACTTGATGATATCCAGACCTTAAATCTATTTTCAAAAACACCGTGGCTCCACGTAGTTGATCAAATAGATCATCTATGCGGGGCAACATATATCAATTTTTGATGGTCATCTTGTTTAACTGATGGTAATCTATGCAAAGTCGCATAGTTCCGTCCTTCTTCTTGATGAAGATGAAAGGTGCCCCCCAGGGAGACACACTTGGTCGAATATACTTTTTATCAATTAGTTTTTTTAATTGCGATTTTAATTCATTAAGTTCCAATATGTTCATTCGATAAGGGGCCTTTGAGCTAGGTACTGCACCCGGTACCAGCTCAATGGTGAAATCCAATTCCCTTTTCAGAGGTAATCCCGAAATTTCTTCTTGGAATACATCAACATATTCTTTTAAGATTGTTATGTCTTCCACTTTTAACTTATCTGTTTTAATTTTACTTTCCTCATCAATAATTGTTACTGCGTAAGCTTTACATCCCTTTCTAACATCTCTTTTAAGTTGTAAAGCAGAAATCTGCCTTACAGTAGTTTTTCTAGGAATTCCTTTAACACTTACTGGTTTTTCATCACTGTTTAAGCATGTGAAAGTTTTATCATAACAGTTTAGAGATACTCTATGTTATTCTAAGCAATCCATACTAATCAACAAATCATAAAAACCAAGTGGCAAAACATTAAGTTTAACAACAGTTTCAAATTTATCCATAACTAATGCACATTCTTTCACAAAACAAGTTACTTTTCTTTTAGCACCAGTGGCTAACTGAACTAACCATGGATTCTAAAACTTATCAACATATAACTTACATTTTTCTACTATCTGAGGTGCAATATAACTGAGACTAGCTCCTGGATCACTCAAAATAGTTACAGGGGTCTGATTTATCATACCTTCTACTTCCACCATGGAAGTTCGATATTCAGCTTGTCGGTTCTCCAAGGCTGCGTTGATTCTAGGCATGCTCCTTGCTAGTTCCCCAATGGTCATCTCCTCCTGTATAGTATGAATGTTGCTAGCAGGTTTCTTCCGGTTTGGATAGACTGAAGCATAGAGTGGGCCATTACACTCCCAGCACTTGACAGGCTCTTTATGCTCAAAGTTCTTGGTAAAGTTTCCATGATTATTTGCAGTTTCCTTACCTTTAGAATTATTTTGATTGTTGGGTGTATTGTTCCTATTTCCTTGGAAATTCTTGTTATTGGAATAGTTTTTGGCCTTATTGTTCTTAAAATTTCTGTTAGGCACAAAATCCTTCTTCTTTTGTTCAAACTGATTATTATTTTTCTTAGCCTTCCAGTTGGCCAAGCTTTCTTTCTTCCGATTCTGCTCAAAACAAAAGTTAGCCTTTCTCATAGTTTCCTCCAAGGTCTTTCGGTTATCATATTCAATTCTATCTTTAATATGATAAGGTAGACAACTAAGGAATCTTTGTATCTTTGGTTTCTCATCTACAAGGTATGGTACATACCTAAGTAGACTTAAGAACCTGCTGTTCATATCCTTCATTGTCATTGAACCTAACTTCAGTTCATAAAACTCTTTGGCTCTCTCCTCATAATACTGTTCAGACAGGAATTTATTTTTGAAATACCTCTTAAAGGTACTCCTGTTAACTTCTTTCTCTTTTATACCCTTAACTCTCTCCAAGTCCTGCCACCAAATGTCAGCCTTTCCTGAGAGGTTATATATAACCATCCTAGCCTTTAACTGGTTAGAATAATTATATATTTGGAAGTACTTCTTCATCCCAGATAACCAGGATTCAGCTTCCTCCCCCTTCTCAGTCTCTCCATTAAAGGTTGGTGGTTTTATCTTTTTGAATTCCGCAAAAATTTCCTCATAAGGTTTGTATTTCCTCTTTTTAGTGTACAGATTGTCATCACTACTGTCACTAGTAGTATGGTAATTTCATTGTTCACCAAACACTTCAGAAAACAAACTACTTTCAGTTTTTGTATGTTTCATATTTTTAGGTTTTTGTTGATGACTGGCATCTTCTGATTTTGATCTTCTACCCCTACCCTCAGTTTGAAACTTTTCAATTAGGATTTGATTCAGCTCTTCTTGAGCCCTCATAATCCTTTCATTTTCTCGCTTTACAGACTCCATTTCAGTTTTTAAGTCTTTTACAGTTTGTAACAACTCTGAGGAATTTGTAGTTAAATCCTTTGGTATAGGATCTCTTGGTAAATTTCCTATTTCAGTAGCTAGAGACTCCCCCTCTGCATACTCTTCCAGCCTTTCCATACCTGCTTGTTAAACTTCAAAAAAACAATTCTCTATTGAATAACATTTAAAATAAAATACGTCAGCATAATAATTTAATTTACTGTTTTATGAAATCTAGTTGGGCTTCATCAAGGCCTAGTGTTTGAATCTTGTGCTCTGATACCACATGTCAAAACCCCAAATTTTCACAAAAAATTAAAATTTCGAGATAACAACAATTGCTAAAACCTGCAGTATACTAACAACTAACGGTTAGCAATAAAAGAAACAGTCAAGTAATTAGTTTTACTAAATCTTAATTGTATTAACTCAACATTTCATTTTTGTAATAGGAATAAAGTCTTCTTGCGTATTGTTTTACTTCAGTTTACTGATGAGTCTTTTCATGTCAAGTAGGTGGAATCTACTTTTGAATCCGGGGATTACTTAGCAATCGTGCTAACGCAGATGGTTACTGGTTCTTACAGGTTTACAGGTATGATCGAACGAGTACGTTTTAAAAATTCTTAAAGTATCCAACAATATTTTATTTGCAATAATAAAGCTTAGTAATTAAGCTGCTAAACTCTAAACAGCTTCCGTGAGGCAAAACCATTTGGATTCCTTCAGTTTTTCTTGTAATAAAGTTCAGAAGTAAGTAATGATAGTAAGATAAGTTTGTGACTCTAAGAATTATAATCTCAGTTACAAAGTACTTCTACTTTAGTCTATGTAAATTGCAAGGTTATAATGATTGTTTTGTCAATATTTATACAATAATACATTATCTTATCTGTGTAACAACTGTTCCACATTTCGCTTCTATGAGATAACTTACAGCCTGTTAACCTTTTTAGAGTATAGTTTGATTATGCAAACTAACACCATAATGTCTTCTTACATGAGATCATTGTTTTCCTACACTTTAATTTCATGTCGAACCATGTGGTTCTAATAATTTCTGGACTCATTAGGAACATTCCTATCCAATTTCTTAATTTATCTATGATACTTCTCTTGAATTAAACTACCGTCTACAAACAATTTATCTGAGATTGATGCTCTCGAAACAGGTCGTCTTTCTAGTTATTTTGTTTAATTCTATAACTAATTTATTACCCAATTGACATGGTGAATCTTTAGTAATTACCAAGTTGAGTCCTAACCAAAATTCATCAAAGTATCGTCACTTTGAACCATGTAACAAAATTTCATAAAATTGTTCTTACAATATGTTCTGTCCACTTCATAGTTCCGCTATCTTTTGAGTTATTAGTTCTTATGTGACTTATAAACATGCACACCCTATTTTGTCAATAGACATTCAGTCTATAATTAGTTCATGATCATAAACATATTTAGATTAGAGTTTATAATTTTCTAAACTATTACATTATGGAATTTTATAAATGTCATGACTTGTAATGTCCTTGTATAAGAGATTAACTATGCATTTTTATATAGGAGAACTATAGTTGTTAGCTTGAGCTCTCCCATAACATAAGGTCTCTATCTATAATAAAGACATAAAATATTTGATCTCTAATTATAATAAAGACAACGTTTGGAGAAAGGAAATGCAACTATCCAAATTGCATTTGTGATGTTATAATATAATAACATATGGTTATATGGTGAAATGAGTCTTATAAACATGTTATCACTTGAAAAGTCGTTATTACAAGAATTAACCATATATAAGCTATATTGTTTTTACACAAGAAATTTATAGGTGCTTGATGGTTAGCTTGAGCTCCTCTATATAATAAAGAGCTCCATCCATAACAAGGTTAATGTTTATAGCAAGGGATTACTAACATCCATAATATATTAGTGAGTTTACAATATATAAGTTATAAGGTTATTGAATAGAGTGTGTTCTATGTATAATTGGTTTCGGCATTAACCAAATTTTAAAGGATGATACTCCTCACTAGGTCAACGTAATTCACGACATTGAGGTTTTTAACCATGACCTAACAACTCATATGATGAGCGACGTGTTGATTCATAACCAAATAATTTGTCTATGATATAGTTTTATGCATCGTGATTAAATAATTGGATTTCGTTATATGCAGGCACTATAGAGGAATGATCCATTGCATGGTTTTGATTTACTGACCATGTGGTCATCTCCTGACCAAGCGTGGGAGATATAAGTACTTTCATAACCCTAACCCTTATCATTTCTTCCCCGCAGTTTGCGCTGGCCCTTGAGGCTGCTCTGCTTGGCTTTCATGGCGGTCGTCGGTCCTCCTCTGCTTTGGTTGTCTTGAGTCTTGGTTCAGTGTTGCATTATCTCTGCTGTGTGGTTCAAAATCCATTCTCAGTGGCTGTGGGTTCTCACTCTACAAGCTTTGTAGAGATTATTGTTTCCTTTGACTTGCTATTAGTGAAATCCTCCTTTCGTTGTCCTCATGGCTTACTGTCTGCTCCAGTTTTCTTTGCTGTAGTAGTGGCTCGCTGTTGCGTGAGGGTTATACTTGTAGGCTGTTGAGTCTTTTAGTTTGGCAAAGCCTGTAAGTGACAGTGCTCCTACGAAACTATTCTTCGTTTTCCACTGACAGGTAAATAATAAATTTAGAGTTTATTTTCTTCCCAACCAGTGTCTTTGCTATTACTGTGGTTTAAATAGATATTTGTTTACTGACAACAGTCTATTACACTCCTTGCAGATGCTCGCCACTATATGCTTTCATGGTGGAGAAGTAAGCAGTATACCAGCAAATGTCGTGGCTTAGTTCGGGTAAGCCCCGTGGTCCATGTGTTGGGTTTTCACCCTGCTTGTATCAGGGTGGTTAATGGAATCACCCAGGGTTTGGGGAAACCTTCCTCGACTCGCCATGAGTTATATGGTTTAATTTTACAGGTTGTTTGTTGACATACCTAGTTTTAAACCCTTGCTAGTCGATGGGTAGACTCGGTTTAACTGAGCAATGTATTTAGTTGATGTTTGGATTTACGACATGTTTAAATTAATGGTTTTTGTAAAGACAATTCTGTCTTCAGACTTGTTTTGGTTTAACAAATGTTTAAATTTATGCTCTGTGTAAATTCAGGGTTTTTACCCTTCTTGACTGTAAATGAAGTTTTTGCGCCCTGAAATAAATACTTTGTAAAAGTTTATGGTTATGGTTTCTAAGACTGATACATACCTTCATTGTTTAGTTGTATTTCTTACTCGTTTTGCTCACAGTTTTTGAGCTAGGGTTTATCTTGTGGAAACCCTCGTTTTTAAAATCAATTATTCTATTTAGTTTTTATCAATTTTTATTACTTAATTTGTTTGACTATTAACTAGTATTATCATGTGTTGAGGAAAATTATAATTTATAATAATTACTAATGCCTTTTGTTCGTCCTTAAAGGACTGCAACTAATTTATAATATCCCATTTGTTTAGTAATTACATAGTCTAATTAATTTGATCTATAACTTTAATGTACTGGCATTTGTAATTATAATATATGTATTTGGGTTTTAACTTTGTCATTTACTTTTATAGATACGTACTATTTATATAAAATGAACAGTTTATTATATAAGTATACATTTTGTATAGGTTGTTCAGTAATGTATTTCATTTCTGTGTATAAATTTAGTTGGTTATTTAATGGTTTAAAAGAACTAAACTATGGTTTAAACTAGGTTACTAATGTATATAAAGAATACAGATAGATTGTGCTCAGAAAATGAGCTAGGGTTTGTAGAAGTAATCTCTGTCCTTTTTGTAACAATTACTTTAGTTTGTAAGAGAATTTCTTTTGATTTGTAAACAATATTGTTTTATGTTAATAATAATATTATTTGTGTTAATAATAATATTGTTTGTAAATACTGTATTCTCTTAAGTTTATATTTGTGTGTAGATATTATTAATAAAGACTGAGAACAGTCTATAATAGTTGAGTTTATTTAATAAGATTATTTTTGTAAGCTTGGTGAAAGAATAAGAACTTTCCTACCTATGAATACTCCTTTACATATATTGTGACTGTAAAAGTGTAAGGATAGTTCCTTATTAATAATATTTTATGCATATGTTACTACTATCTTTTAGTTATTTTAATTCTAAGAGAAAGAATACTGTAAGAGTTATTAAGTTCTTATCTATTATACTCCTTATCTCAAATTAGTTTATCTTCAGAACTTAATTAGGTTACCAATCCTTACTTAGAGTTCAGATAGTTGCAGGTAAAAATAGCTATTATTATTAGGAAAAGATATAAACTAACAGAACCATATTTACTTCCTACTTAACATAAATAACAAACATTTAACTTACATTTCTATTCCTTCTATTTCAGTGTAGATGTATAATTTATCAAATAAGGCACTGTGTAAAAGGATGACTTACATACTTGAACATACTGCTATTAGTAAAATAATATGATCCTGTTCTTTTTCTAGTATTCTTAGTACACAGTTTGGTTCTAACAACAACCCTACTAAACAGATTAATATTTTTTCTGGAAACAACTATCTACTGAAAGCAAAGATTTCAATACTCTTAAAAAAACATAAGTACTCTATTCATTTCAGATTCCTATCATATTTCATTCCTTTTAAACACACTACGTGTGCTAGAGTACGATCTGGTTTACTCCAGATGGGGAAAAACACAGGTAGGATTATTTTTCATCAAAATACAGATTCAACATTAAAACAACTAAGAGATTTCAAGCTTAACAGTTCACTACATAACATATCAATCACTCATTATTTGTTCATACTCATATATAAACTTATAAAACACAAAAATTAAAAGATAGTAGAACCTATTTTTAAAGCTGGATGACAACAGTGTTGGGAGGCCGTTCGTCCCTATCAACTCCTGGAGAGCGCTCAAACAGTGACTTATCAGAACCCCTGAGCCTGTACTGGTCTCCTTGGCTAGGACTGGGTGGGGCAAACAACAAAGTACTAGTCCAATGACTCAGTACCAACTCTGCACTCTACAGCAAGATCTTTCAGCTAGAAAGCTGTGCTAGATCACTTCCTGCAGTGTACCCCTCAAACACCTTCCAACAAAAATTCCCTTCCCAATGAATTCCTTGAAGTACATTCACCTGAATGATTCTTCTCCTGGAATGAGCAGCCTCAGCTCTCTTCAATGGGTTTTTTTAATTAAGATTGCCTAGGTCTTTTTGGGTTAGTTGTCATTAATCGAGCCACCTGCTCTGATCCCACTTTCTTTGGGGATCATGACACCGAATGTAGGGAGGTTTCCACCTGCAACATTGGATTTGTTTGAGGATGTTTCCACTTGTCTATTTTCTCTCCACCTAGTGTCCTCCACCAACTTGACCAGTAACACTCTTTTTAACAGCTCTCCCAAGCTGTTGTCTCCACTTTTATTTATTTAAAATTAAAATATTCAGAATTACATTCAATATCCTTGACTCTGCTGAGTCATCATTTACAACTTAGCATTAAATTTAACATAATGTCTTGGAATAAAATCAAAATAAGATAATATTATTTTGCAAAATTGGGGCATGTGACAGGAAACATGCCCAGGTTAGCTAGTTCATTGTTGTGTGAGCCTAGAAACATGCCATAATAGACCAGAATTATAAAATGGTTGTTGGTATGGTACACTGAGATAGATTAATGCAGAAATATATCTGCACTTCCCACACTCTGACAAAACCAACCATGCACTATTTTAGAACAAAGTTTTGAATTTCTTTCTATTCTTAGAGCAAAGAGAGTTTCTCAAATAATGTGTATAAATATACAAGTTATGGTTTGTGGACAGGGATGATAGGAACTTTGCAGACCTGTGTTTCCTAATTCTTTGGAGGTCAATAAATTTCCTTTCTTTCAAATTTATCCCCCCTTTGTTGAATTGTAGAAACAATGTGATCGGGTAGCAACATAATTGTCACCAAGCATTTTATCCTTCCATAAATCTTAAGAATTTGGAAAATTAAGTGGTCATATTTCCATTCTCATTCACCATTCATCTTTAGTTTCTGTGGGTCGTGCGATTGCTACCCATGAAGATATCCCTATACTGTTATTGCATATACTTTTGTTTTTTGTTGAAGCATATATTATTTGCAAATGAAATGTTTCATTGTGGTTGGAAATGAGATGTCTATTGAGATTACATTTATTCTATTACATTTGTAGGTATGGATATTGTACAAACAATAAGGTGAAGTTCATTTTGGTCAGAACAGATGAGGATCTGAAGGGTGAATATGTTAAGAGTGTAGGTTTCCTTCCCCTTTTGGGAGTTTGTTAGTTTGAATTCAAAGTGTTTTCCCCTTTTCTAGCAACAAATTTCCATGAGATCTAATATGAAAATTAATAGTCTTAATGTAGTCAGAATTTGTGGATTTTTACGCAGAACTAAAGTTTGTGTGTTCAATGATACTCTGTTAATTTAACTAGTTGATCATATCATCATACTAATTTTTATGTTTAGGAAATTGAATTGACCTCAAGGATTTAAAAATTTTATTTGTAGAGGAACTTTATGTATCAAAATAATGATAATGAGCAATTGTGTAATTATTTTCCTGAATAAATTGAAAGAGCAGATATATAAAGCATTATCTAGAATATCTATCTTCCCCTTTGTCTCCATGTAAATTTCCCATTTTAAAGAAAGCAAGTTGTAACTGATTACATATAAATATAATTCTTGATTTGGATAATGCTGCATAAGTTAGATACGATAAATGTACTTCTGAGCGATAGTGATGCCTGTCTGGGCTACACTAAACTGACTAAGAAATATTTATTTTATTGGCAAACTACTTTGTTCTATTGTTTTTTTCCCTTCTTTTGTGTTCTCACTTCAAATTAGAAGTAAATTTTAATGATACTAAGTTTCCTGCTATATGTAGCAAAATGTACACTTGGGTTCAGTCCAATCATCAATGTAGGACATATTCTTTAGGAAAATTGAGCATGCATATTACCTAAAAAATTAAAAACATATTCTCATTTCTAGTATAGTTTTCAAGGTTGAGACATGTCATAAAAAAGAATAATAAAATGGTATTTAGGTTTTCCATCTCATTCCAATGATTTTATCCGAGAATATCTAGATCATATCAACTAATGTAGGATTCTTGCAAACAATAGGACAATTATACAGGCTCAAATCCCCTTGAGAAGCATAGCAATGTCTTTCACATGTTTGTTTGCTTCCAAAGGCAGGGAGACTCATATCCAGGGCTTGTTTTTTTTTTTTCATTTGCATAAAGCATTGATTGTCGTTAAGGGACTAAAAGGTACAATTCTATGTCTAATTCATGTTCCTTGGTTTGATTTGTTATCAATGCAGATCTGTTATATTCTTTCTAGTTGATTTTATAGTCTCCAATTAAAGGATCATATCATCATACTAATTTTTATGTTTAGGAAATCGAATTGATCACAAGGATTTTAAAATTAGAGGAACTTTATCTATAAAAAATAATGATCATGAGCAATTGTGAAAAAAACCCATCTAGTGATCAATTCAAACCTTGATGCCAAAGGCTTTTATTTGAATTCTTGTTCTAGAACCCAAGGTCAAAGTTCATTATGTTAGTGTGTTGGTTAGGTGCATTAGATGTGTAGTGCATGGGTTAGGGGGTAGCGGTTTAGCATTAGAAGGATATTACAATGGCCTCATAACTTATTTTTCATTTTTTGTATTTCATATTGATACAACTAAAAGGATGGAAGGATTCCACGAGATTTGATCTTTGAACCTCTCCATGCCTCAACATGATGTGTGCTTTAACCATCCAGCCCCGGGCTAGTCCCTGAATTTACAAACAGACATTATAATATAAGATATTTTATTGAATTAAAGTCGGATATCTACTGTAGGATCCCACTCTCACTCTAGGATGGGTCCCACTCCCCAGGGATCCAATGTCGAAACTTCTTTAGTCTTGGAATTGTTTTTGGAAGGAATACTCCTGCTCCCTCTCCTTGCTCTGAGATGTGCTCGATTCAAGATGGACACAATTAAATTAATTTGACAAACAAATAACAGTTTTACATTTATTTATAACTTTCAGGATTAGTTTGTATTCTTTGTAATGTGTTGTTAAAAGCAAATCTATCTTTTTTAATTGCAATTCACCAAAGTAAGTGTCCATAGATAGAATTTTCACAGACCTCTTGATAAATCTAGGGAATGGGGTTGTTTTGACGTTGTGGGGATATTTGTGGGAAAGGGGCCCAAATAACTGTGTTGTGCTTCTGACTCAATGGATGTAGTGTAAATTTTTTCACTTCTAGAAATAATTTTATATGATGGTGTTACTGTAACATCTAGAAATAATACATGAGCAATGCATGTTCACATAGATGCAGGTCATGGACACCTTGAAGCACTCCTATTAATTATAAAGAAGCATGGGGAGTATAAACATACTGAAACTAACAATAGAGATTCCTCTACATTATGCAATGAAGAATAACCATCTTGCATGTGTGACTCTCTTTCTCAAACATGGAGCCAACATAGATGTAAAATTTTTAAGAAATGAAAATCCTATTAAGCTTGTACGTTCATCTGAAATGAGTGCTTTGTTGAGTTTGGATGATAAATATGCCCTTCATGAAGTATGTGATAATATTATAGTTTCTCAAAGTTGCATTATTTCCACCATTAGGAAATATTTATCAACGGCCAAGTATTAACAACCGTAAAAATGATGTGGGACTAATTCCTCGTTTCTAGGTAATTTTTATACTTCCAAACATTCATATTATTGCGTCGAAGAGGCGCATTATACAAACCAGTAGGGGGTATGTGTAACTCCTTCCGTGCTCATCTTAGAGTTGACATGTGTCCTTTATAAAAAAAGTTAAAAAAAATATGTCGGCTCAAGTAGATCCCTTTTAAAATGGATCTAAACTAGTAGTATTTACCCACCATAAGTTAAGTAAATGTGTTACTGTAATATTAATATGAATGTAATAATGAATGGTGCAGCTAGCTGAACATCAGGTTGCAACTAAAGGTGTAACAAATCCCATTATTGACTTTGGGGTATTCTTTCTAGCAATGGAAACACACGAAAATTATCTACATTTGGCATTGCTGCAGCTCCAAGCATTTCGTCTACAACATGCTCAACCCAATTTACAAGAGAGTGGAATGCGGTGACCCACTCTACAACTCCAAGTACATACATGAACAATTTTCCCACATGCTCGCTCTTTTAAATTATTTTTTGATCTTATCTCTCTCTCTATATACATATATTATGACAGCCTACAAAAGCAAGAATCTTACAATAGTTGTTATGGGAGATAAATTTCAGTGATGCAACAAAGCCTCAAGAAGAGTTTTTTAACATAGCTAGATCTGATGACCAGTGAATCAATATGGGATGTGAACATTCCTATTAAATATATGAATCCCAGTCTCCGTTATATGCACACACACACACACACACACACACACACACACAAATATGAGCAATAGCTATCCCACTGACTTCAAACATTTTGTGGACTTAGTGATAGATGAAACCTGCTAAAAATGATCATTTCTATGTAATATATATTTTTTAAATACAGAATCCTTACATTCCAATCACTTTATTATTTATCATTAAACTATACACTTATGAATTTATATATGTTTATAATAATTTATATATATTTTATTTTATTTGTTTTCCTAATTAATTTTTTTAATGTCACTATGGTTATTATTAATTTTTACTAAGATTAATTTTGGTTGTGTGACTAGCTTTAAGATAAGTAATCATAAAATACTATATTAATTTATGATGAGTTAAAAAGTTACGAAGGTCATTTTTTTTCAAGGAAAAAAAAAATATTCTAGTTCTCAAAAAGATCATAATACATTCTTATCTACACTATATCAATAAAATACACATCAACACCTTTATGTTCTAAATCAAAATACAGCTATATTTTTTACAGTACCCATAAACTCATACCAAAAAATTTGTAATCCTCTGCCACTTCCATTCAAAATGCCACTAGGGTCTTGATTGAACAATTATGATTGCCATAAACACTTCATGGTTAGAAATCTCATATCTGATCAGTTTCTGAAACAAAACCAAGAAAACCTGAATTGATAAATGTTTCTCACATATATTCCATACCTTTATTTGTGACTGTAACTTCTTCTTTCTTCTTCATAGTGAGATTGATCGTTCAAGCATCCATCTTAATCTTGTCTTTCGATAGAGTCTATGTCTTTCAATATAGTATCTGCACAGATGTTCTATTCTTTATTGCGCCAAATAGGCGCATTCTATAGCCCAATATGGGATATATGTGTAACTCCTTCCATCCTCATCCTAGAGTTGATACGTGTCCTTTATAAAAATTATTAAAATATTATTAAAATTAACATGTCGCTCAAATTAAATTTAAATTATTTTAAATGCATATATATAAAACAACACAAATTAGATTAATTGAAACCATAAATATTGCATTACACACTTCTTCAACATTTCCACTCTAAAAAAGGGTTTGCACCTCAAAATATTTGATCACTCTCGACGCTTGGTAGATCACCTTTTAGATGGATCTATGCTGGTTTTTAACATGTTACCACATATCCTCCAATGGCTAAATATTTCTCATAAACTCTTGTAGAGAATCCAGAGAAGTTCTAGGTAAGGTATTCCTCACAATTCTTTGATCCCAATGAAAGGAATATGAGCAAGCCATAAGATTGACTCCTTGGAAAATGGTCTAGAAAAATACACTCAAGCATACAAGTAGTTCAAATTCAGCTTCGAATGCCAAGGAGATACTTGTTGCTAAGACAATTACTATACCTCCACACAAATATGTTTTGTGTCATTTTTATGGGACTAACAAGAAGTGTTAGTGTGGAACTAATTGTCACTTTTCTCACTAAAAAAATTAACTTCAAAAGGGTTAGCAAGTATTGGCGTTTTTTTACTAGAAGGTAAAAAATCTAATGATAGTATATTGAGACAGGGTGAATTTTTCATAATTTATAAAGGGACACCATAAAATTTTGTAGAATCAAGTACAAAACCATAAGGTAATACACTTTTTGATAACTTAAAGAATTCCTCAGTTTATGTTGAACCATATATTTTGTTCCCTTTCCCCTTTTTTGTGAATGACCACAAAAATAGGCTAATGGGGCTAGATAATTTTATTAATATCACCTGTTTGGGCCCTTTTTGTTAGATATGATATGTTTTTGGCACTTTTTGCTAATTCCAACCTTACTTTATGGGTGACAATTATGATTTATATACCCTCCTAGTAGGCCTTTTTATGACATGAATTTACTTGGGGTATTTTAGTGCCCTCTGAACTTATTTCCATGCAGGGAAGTTGGGAGTTTATTATCCCTAAGTGATCACAAGTTGGGATTGGTCTTATCACTTGGTCAACATGGGCATGTTTTAGCCTTGTTTAACCATCAAATAATAATATACCGACATCTCTTTCAAATCTGGGCGGTCCTGTGGGTTAAATAAACAATGAAACCACAACATTTTCAAAATTTGGGCATGAAAGCAGCCTTAAACATTAGATCTAGGAATTTTTCTATCTTTCATCTTCATTAAGAAGCAGTAAACAACAACAATAACCTGACTAAAAAACTAAGTAGACATCACCTGATGTTGAAACAAAATATGACAAGGAGCATAACCATCCAAGCAATGCACCGCCCGCTTAGTTGCAAGAATATTGCCCTAAGTCATGACATCAATCAAATGGCCAAAGGCTCCCTTCATCCTTGGGCATAATGAAAACATCACATGGAACCAATGGAAGACCCCTCTAACCATACTTAGAGAAAAAGTATAATTGCAAAATTTAATCTAACCATTGAAATTAGGTCTTAATGGGACACCAATAAGGAGCATAGACATGGGAAGCATGAATAATGTCTCTAACAATAACTAGCTTCCTAGAAAAAGGGAAATCATTATAATGCCAGATGTGCAACTTGATTTGAAGCACTTCAAGATTCCCATCCCACATGCCTACAGGTAATAGATTCTACCTTATCCCCATAGTTTCTTTTGCATCAATCAATCTATTTGGTCACAAACTCTTTATCTATATTTGTTTTTTACTGCTTGTATTATACATTTCTGTAGCTTCTCATCCTTGGATGTGTTTCCTGATACTCGTCTTGCATTTGTTTAATTACCATCTCAAAGTCCCCAAGTATCACTACCCTCCTGACTTGGAAATATTTCAGGATCATAATTTCTAACATCATAGCCTCATACTATGCCTCATTATTTGTACAATCGAAGGCAAGTTTGTAGGAATAATTGAAAGCTCTTCCTCTTAGGGGTTTCACCCAAAATCCAAATCCCGCCCCTTCTCTGTATGCTGCCCCACCGAAACTCACATTCCACACTTCTTCCAGTTCTTCCTGAGTGGGTACAAAGGCATCGTTCTATGAACTGAAACTGTCTTTGCCTCCTTCTGTAAAGAAAATAGCTGATCCCGTCTCAGTTCCCAACGAATAGATGGGGTGGATGTTTTTCCTATTAGCACTGGTCACCATGTACACCATCTTTTGCTCTCTAAAAAGCCTTCTCTATACCCCAAAGATAGGGATGGTGGCATATGAGATATCCATTTGAAGTGCACCTTTGATTTTGGCAGCCCAAGATCTTGATAGAAACATTCCAAACTTCGAAGGGATCTCAGGCACAACTATGTCCATGACAAGGGTTTTAGCAGGGATTTGAGCCAAAGAAATGACAAAATATTTGATCAATCCTAGGAACTTGAATTTACTGGAATCAAAAGAGAAAAGTTCTTTGTATATCCTGGTCACTTCCAATCCCAGTTTATCCATGATCATCTTGGGCATCAGATTGTTGGAGGCTCCTTAATAAAACATGGCATTGTGTAGGATGCCATTATGAATGTTCAAACTGTCATAGAAGGGAGGAATTTCTTCATCAGAAGGCTCATCTACATGAGGTATGAACATGATGGTGGGATTATCATCTTGAAGGTTCAGGGAATCTGATATTTCAGAGATTTCTCTTGGAGGCTTCAACAGAGTTGCGATCTTGGAATGATATTTATAATTTTTTAATAATTCAGTAAGAGGGACAGATATTTTGATCTTTGCAATTTCAGACTCTAGACTGAAAGATGTTTGTCCCTGATCTGAGCTCCTTGGATTATCTTCTTTCTTTTATTTCCCTTTGTGTTCTATTACATTCTTGGAGGTATACTTAGGGGGTGTATAATTTTTGGGCTTGCTTGTAGAGAATTTGTTTCTTGCATCTTTATTCCTCATAATGGGGACATATCTATTCCTTAGACCAATCTGCCTCTGCAGATCCATGACAACAAGTTGATATCCTTTCTTAAAATTCTATGTTTCCTCAGCAGGAAGCTCCCCCATTTCGTGACAGGAATTATCATGCTCTTCTTTGGTAATAAAGGTAGAGGATGAGTCAGTGTTCATTTGGTGGATTTCATCCTTAGCTTAATTTTCATAATCTTGATCCACATAATTCTCCTAAAATGGGGGCCTAACAGGTGGATCAAGAGGGTTTCGCTGATCTCTCTGCCTATTTTGGAGGATTTGTAGCCTTCTAGCATTCTAGTTTCTATTCTACTACTCTTGATTTTCCCTGGGAGGTGGTCTATTATCCATAGAGACTCTCTCCATCAACTTTTCCATGGTTTTCATCATCATGTCCATCCTGACCTCTTGAGAGTTAGAGGAAGAAGGTTGTACATGCTCTTTATCCTTTCTTCTATCTCCCTCTTCTCTCCTCCACTTTACCTCGTCCCTCTTCTTCTTTCTGGAAGAAATCGGGCTTACCTCTAACTCTATGGAATCTTTCATCATATTGTATAAGGGGGATGATCTTATTTCACTCAGCAACATGGTAAATTCACTATCAAAGGATTAAGCGTATTGGAGTTGAGCAGAACCAGGGGGAGGTTTGAATTTGGCAGGGATGGAATTATATGTCTTCATAAATATGTTAGAAAATTGTTGGATATATTCACTCTCCCTCCTCCTCATGGAATGGTATTGCGACAAATATTTCTTATGGTTTTTCTTGTTTTCCCATTTTTCCTTGAAAGAATGTTCAAAATCTTGATACTTCGGAATGGACTTGTCTGTGATATTTTTGAACCATTTTCTTGCTTCTCCAACAAGACTTTGGGAAAAAAATTTGACCTTAACATCATCATGGTCTACTTCCTCCAAGTCTATCCAATATGAAAACCATCCCAAGAGTTCCTCAGCTGAATACCCCCTCTCCCCATTAAATTGTTTGAGCCTTTCGGAGTATCCCTGGGGAAGGTCGTGAAGAGCAGCAGGAAGAAGTATAGGGGAAAACATATTTTCCATTCTAGGGGTTATAGCAGGATTTCCAAGAGGGATTGAAGTTGGTGTGACAGAAATTACTGTGATGTGAGAAAATGTATAATTGTGAGGGGTTGTGATACTGGATGGTGAAGGCTGGTTTAGATTTGAAGTGGTAGGAAATAAAGATACGACAATAGACTGCCCTATGGAAGTGGTGTTTAATAGGGATAATTCAGAGGAATATAGGGGGCACTCTCGGGCAGACAAGGATTGGATATACCTACCTAGAGACCTTGAGATATCAGGTGGCCAAGAAGTACAGGAGAAATCGAATGCAAAGGGGTCTAAAACTACTTCATAGAGGATGGAATCAAACTTAGTCCTAGGGAAAACTAGCTCAAATTCTTCATCACAATTCCCAGATATATCATTAATAGAAACAACACCTTCAGTAGGTAAAGAAAGGGTTTTTTTATAACCTTTGCAGCTTATTGGCTTCATGAGTCAGTCTCTCTAGATCAAAAATTTCTTGAAAAGGTTCTGCATCAGGATTTCTCCTCATATTGGTCCTTCTGGCAGCCAATATTCCTTGTGGAGTCACCTTCCAAAAGTTTTGAGTGGAGTTGCCATAGCATATACAACCAAACTGTGTCTATGATCGGATGCTCAACCATGTTGTAGAACTAGGACAATGTCATTTCCCTGAGGAGATAATAACAATTAGTCCCCAACAACGACGCCAAGATGTTAGCATGCGGTGATGTTCCTATGGTTGTGGTAGGAAATCACTGGGGTAAACATTTCAAACCAATATTTAGATTGTATTCTAGCCTATATAGTCAGAGAGGGATCTCTAAGTGTCACAAAGGTTATCCACATACATGTATAGATTTAAAGTAGCAATTAGAGGGCTAGATATCTGACGAGAACAAATTGTTTGTAATTTTAAAGATTGTACAATAGACAAATAGAGAGTACCATTGGGAAATGGATTCACTTCCTGAACATTCAATGGGTTATAACAATAATGAGTAGTGATTATCCTTTGTAATCTAAGGCAACGTGGGTGTTATATTCAGTCAAATAACTTGAAGTGATGACATAAATAAATGAGAAAAATCCCCATTGAGACAAGAGGAATCTATTGATGGATGAATCTCTTGGCACACCATTAGCATAAGCAACAACCAAGGCTAATAACTGAAATAGAGCACCTAGAAAGGGATGAATTCTATCACAACCATTATAAACACATAAAAAATACGATTTCTGATGGAAGGAGCGTTTAAAAGAGAACGAATTCCTTGCAGACAATCTAGAAATGTATTAGTAGAATACACATGCATGAAAATGGGAAATATAGGAAACAAAAACTGAACATTGATCACCTTGATGAATCTTAGAAACTCAAAAAATAATTCTTCATTAATACTTCCAAGAAAAATTACAGAACTACAATGCCAAGCACAGAAGGATTCAAAAATCATCGTCGAACCCTTTTCTCCTCTACAGAGGTAACATTTATAGAGTAATTTGTCCCCAAGACGTATCTTGAAACATGGAATCAAAATTAGTTACATCGCGGGAATCAAACCTGAAAGTACATTCTAAACTTAACAAACTATGATGTGGTAGATTCATCGCGATCACAAAATAATTTGGGAAGGCACACTGTGATGCGCGTGATTGATCAAAATGGGAAATCTCGACATCTGGGGCTTCTGGCTCTCCTGATGAAAAGGACTGCTCGAAATACCTTTGAAAATTTATTTTGTTGACTCAGCTATTGGATTCCCTTGCAAGTTGTTGACAACTGAGCCTATGTATGTCATTCTAGAGCTAATATGTAGGGATCATCATTTCAAATAGCTCCTTTAGGACAACATCCATCTCGATCAAGGGATTATGACTGACATCAGGAAGACTAGATTTGATCATTTGAAATTGAGTCAGCAAATCGAAGACCTTGCTGAGTATATTGACAATTAATTCTCCATTTAGCCCTCCATCCATACCCTTAAATTTCTCATGGTTCAATATTGCCTAATTCAACAACTCAATGTACTTGCCCCGAGGGATCAACTTTCCATCAGGACCCAAAAAATTAGGTAATCCTTTCTGAAACAAGGGCTGAAACAATTGTTTGAACTTATCCAACCCTTGCAAGCGCATTCTGCAACATGTTGTGCATTGTACTCATCCTTCTCGCTGCCACCAGAACTGCAATCCTCTCAGTGAACCCCAGGGAAATGAGTTCCTCCCCAGATTATGTGTTCAGAACAGTAATTGCCTTATGGGCCTCCTCCCTAGGCCTTTTTGCTAGAATTTCTTGTAGGAATTTACATCTCCTGCTTGCTGCCATAGAGGCTTTCTTTTTTTCATCCAACATGACCAGGTGTTTCCCTAATGGGGCTATCTCCTTTATCAATACATCCCAGAGAAAATGCTTAGCCTCCTGCAGGGGAATTCGGCCTATGATCCTTTCCTCAAACCTTGCTACTGTCTCTTTTAGTGTTCTAATATCCTCTATAGAGTCTTCACTTTCCTTTGCAGTGATTATTTCCTTATGATCTTGATTGGCCTCCTTTAATTGAGTGATTTCTAGGTCCTTTAGGGACATGTCAGACATATTCTTGATCACCAGAGAAGTGGGTGACTTATCTTTAGGGGTACTGTATTTATTCAATTCATCAATCCTTTCCTACATTTGTCCCTTCTCTTCTTCCCACGTACACTTGTCAGCTTCCAACACAGCAAGGCGACCTTTCAAATACAAAACTTCATGTTATAATGTCTCAATTTCCCCTTGCAACTACACATTTTGAGGGGGGGGGGTTGGATGTCCTTGATAGGTGTCTTTATCCTCTTTTTGTAAGCCTGGATCTTGGCTGGAGGCATGGATAATGAAATAGGCTGCTCTGTTGCAAGGGGCTGCAAAAAAGCATTCTGTGTAGTAAGATATGCCACATGGACATGTAGGAGTTTTTCCTTTAGATGAAAAGCCTTATTTTTCACCTTCTCTTGCTTTAGTTGGGTTTCTAGTTTTTCCACGCTTTGCTGGGACTTGAGATGGGCCAATGCCTCCTTGGTTTGGTGAGAATAAATGAGGTCACTAACTCCCTTAGGGAAAACAATCTTTTCTGGGATTGAGATCTGGTCCTTCTTGAATTCGACCTTTGACACTCCTTCCTCATTAACAATGGCCAGATTGTAGTAGTGAAGGATACCTTGCTACCTGGAAACTTCTTTATCTCTTTGGTTTTCCTCTGAGTCTTAGTTTTGGACTGCTCTTTGAGTTTCCCATAGATATCTAACATTAAGTCTTGAATTGTCCTTCAACAACAGAGGTGAAGGAGTATGTATGATATTTGAGGAAAGGCTCCTCAACTCCCTTCTTCTTTGACTATGGAGCCCCTGAGGGCTTTCTCTCTGATCATGTAGTGACTAGCTTCCCAACCACTAGTGGTCGTGTAACCACCATCTGATTTGCAACCTCCCCTCCAACATGGATTTTTGTAGTAGGCTCCTCTTCTATCATTGTCTTGAGGGAATAAGACTCAAAATCAAATTCCCGCTCTAGTTTGATTACATCCTTCTCCATGTATATCCTTGGCTTCTTGCTAGGAGTCGGTTCATCACATTCCATATCCTCCATCGCTGACCAAGACCTCATGGTTCTACTATCACCATTTAGGGGAAAGGGAGTGGCTAGGACTATACCCTACACTTCTTGAGATTCCTGAATCTTCTCTGCAAGAGTCCAATCAAAATCATAGGCAAGATAATTTTCCTCTAGGGACAAATCAAGGATCATGGAGTGAATGAAAAATGACCTCTACACATGGACCCTCCTTTGGTAAATGATCCCCTTGGGATCATAATTCTGTGCATGAGCCACCTGAAAGTTCATGGCCTTCAAAACTTGTTCCACCATTGGTAACACTATTGGCTTCTTCACAATGAAGGGCCCAAATTTGATAGGGTATTTGATCTAGGAATCCTTCTTGTGAGCAGTCAAATGCTCCTCATTAGCAACAATCCTCTGCCTTATCAATTCTAGTACGAATACTGAGGGAGTCAGGAAAACTAGCAGCGTTAAAGGGGCAGCCGAAAAACCATATACCCTAATCACTAAATACTTCTCCATCAGAAACCGATATCCTATACCCTTCTACTCCAAGGCATCCTTCATGCTTTCCAATATGCTCCTCGCTTTAGGGTTGAATAGTATAGAGATGCTGAGGATGATCCTGTCAATGAAAAGGGTATAAGATCAGTACTGGATTCTCTGAAGGGGCCGGGGCCAGTCCTTGAACACCTCTAGATCCATGTCCTCAAGGGTCTTCCTGTGAGAACTTACTATGATGGAAAATAGGTACACTTGATATCTAAAGTGTTTATCCAAATGAAATCGTCTCGAGCTAGGAATTGATTTCTCCGGCCAAGAACTCATGGAACTTAATTCATGCTTCAGATTGTCTCAGGTAAAGGAGAATTCCTAGCATTACTTCAGATACCATGATATCGCTATCGATACCTAGGATTTGAATCAAGAGGGAGATGGCTGATCTGACAGGTTTTATGAACAATTCATATTAAAGTTGGGTGATAAGGGTCTTTGCAGGAACTGGGGTCTTCAAAATGGCCTGGAACAATTTATTCTTGTATTCTAGGTTGTATTTCTCGAACACATGTAGAAATTATGACTCAGTGAAATAAGATAGTCCGTAGGGGCCTGTCCATCATTGCCCTAATGGGGATTTTATTCCCCGATGTCCTCGTCCCTGGGATATAGTGACGGTATATCAAATCTTGTGTGGTAATATCCCCTCCTTGGGAACCTGTCAACGAGATGGGGGAACCCTATCTCGAGAGTCCAGTAAAGAAGTAGATGTCCTCTACCTCTACTATTAGAATATGAGCCCCAACCTCAAAGTGTTGCTGCTCCGGATTCCACATCCAAAGTATGTGCTCTAGAAACCTCTCATGTGATACCATGCTAGGGGTCTGCAAGAATTTCAGGAGCCCACAATCTCGTAATGCGGCTATACGACCCGCATTCCTTTCAGCGAAAGCATCATCATTGTCATGTTTTCTTTCTTTCCGTATCACCATGATTGATCAGCAAAAACCTGCCAAAAACAATCATAACACATATTAGAATCATCCTTAATGATTTAAATCCAAAGACATGATTTATTTTTATTTGTGTTATCATTTTTAAATATTCACATCCGGTACCGCCTGTGAGCCTTGTTTTAGGCGTGGTTCTAGTGAGGTACCGCGTATCCCACAAGGGATAAGCACGGTTCCCATTTCCATGGTTTTAGGGCTTTCCATACAAGCCCGAAACCCAATAAAAACTCAAAATTAAGACTATGAAAAGAAAGAGTAGGGTTTTAACTGTTACCTGGAACTGATGGCGCTCAAGTCTGACGATAGAAACTCCCGATATCAGCAGCTGAAAATCTGACTAGGAAAGTGCTCCAAATGCTCTCCATTATGGGTAAATAGTAAACTGATTTGATTTTCACTATTTACATGAATTATATACACATTTTTGGGCTTAACATGCTATAGTTTTGATTTAAAATCACTTTTTACTTAAAATTCATCAGTTGTAATCCCTTAATGTCAGTTATGAGCGCATTTAACACTTGTTTTCTGAGTCAATTGCAGGATAGAATAACGATAGCAGTAAATATTTGGGAGTTTGTTTATGACTTTTTCGTACTACCATACAATGGAAAAAGTCAATGAGCATTTGTTACGACACTTTGGTCACGCTCTTTAAACCTAGTATCGAAGGTTCGAGTCCATTTCCGATTCTTTCCAGGCTTGTAAAAATTGACATTGTGTAAAGAAACCCATGGAGTCTTCTTTTAACCCTTTTTAGGCTCCTTAAAAATGAAAAGATCATCGAGTCCATTTTCGATTCTTTCCAGGCTCGTAAAAAGTAACATTGTGTAAAGAAACCTCATGGAGTCCTCTTTAAACTCTTTTTAGGCTCCCTAAATACGAAAAGATTTTCGAGCGATATTGTCTTCTTCAAGCTCTTTAAAGCATTCGAAGAGTCATCTTTCTGACGGTAGGTTATCTCCTTTTCAGTTCGGATAGACTATTTATGAAAAAGGAATACTCCAGCCAATCATGATTGGAAGAGTTCTCTAAGGTATGATTTTACACTTTTTCGGGCCTTAGGGACTAAATCATATGAAAAAGGACCCCTTTGGAGTCTTCTTTCATAATCATTCAGAATCTCTAAACATGAACGATACCGATTTTTCTTTCATTGGACTCGTTAAATTAAACATTGAGAGACCCGTTTTGGGAACGAACCCCTCCTCTCTCAGGTTCATAAAACATATGAGTTTGGACTTATCTTCAGACAAGCTATACCGAGTGTTTGTTACCCTCTTTGAACTCGTAAAACCAAAAAGAGGCACTCATCAATCATGATGGGGAAAATCAGAAGGGAATCATTTTACAAATAAATGGCAGTAGTTTGTTGTTACCTTTGAACATGGCACTTGTCTACATATCATGTCAGTCAATTGGGTATTCATCTGATCTCCATGACGATCCACTTTCATGAGTCATGTAACTCCTTTGAGTCTTTCAAAATAATGCATTGTCCATTGTCACATCATGAGTTTATCTCGTTCATTCATGCTGCCAAGTCTTTTGTCATGCCACCCAATGTTCAAAGGGAAATTGAAGAAGTTTTTCCTCTGTAGTCAGAACATTCTTTGTGTCAGTACTTTTGAGTCAGTCCTATGGTTACTACATTCACATCATTCCAGAACTATGTTCCAAGTTTCGTGTTGTCGATGTGGGACTCGTCATGGCCCTCCTTCGACGAGAGTATTCCAGTCGACATCAGCTCATCATCTGGGAAATAGTCTTAGAAACGAAAACTTAGTACCTTGAGATCTGTATGCCTTAATGAAAAATTCTCTTGCTCTCGACATAGGTTCGCATCATTGACGCTTGATCGATATAATCGACTGGGTGTTTGACATCAAGACATCTATTCACACTCAGTAGATTGTACAAGGGTACCTTCAGAATCATTGACATCAATGGCGATCTCTCTTGCACTTGTTAATGGTTCACATCATTGGCCAGTAATCAAGTAGTTTCTACCATGTTCAATTTCAGATCATTGTAATCACATGGATAGAATCGTACTTTGCGAAATACGAGACGAATACCCTGGGTATTTATTTAAAGAGCTCATTTCTTTTCCCCAGGTTGCGATGGAGTTTTGTATATCTAGCATGGATCCAAATTTGTATGGTCGTGGCTATGCTCAAATTTGTGTCTGTATGACATAGATCTACATTGTATGTATGGTAGCTATGTCCAAGTTTGAGTCCTCTATCACATGGATGTACGCTGTATTCTAGTAGCCATGCTTGTTTATTCCTCCCATGGATCTGCCTTGTATTGGTCTGCAGCCATGGTTTGGTTACTTGTGTCTATGAGTCAAAAATACTGATGTACTACAGATGCCTACTTGACAACATGCTCCGATTGAGCTGACATTTTCACCTCGAAGTGACAACTTGTTCTCTCAAAGCTCTTGTTTATCGTATCCCTCTAAGACTCACACATTAGGGGGCATTCTGTTACACCCAAATCCTATCACCACCATGTGATAAGACATTTGACTTACATATTTTACCTCAATCCCAACACTTGGAGTGGAGACCCATGTTGTTTGTCAATCCTTCATGAAAATAATAAGCACTGCACTTTCCTTGTTGACCATGAGTGGTACCTTGCTTGCACCACTTGTATCTTGTTTTCCATAAGTGGTCCCACCGCCTATGGCCTTTGGTCCATAAGCGTTTCTAACCTAAACCGCTCTATCATAAGAGGAGAAAATAGGTACCCTAGGTAAAATGGGAAAAAGAGAAGTTTCTCGAGGCTTCTAGATCATGAGCCTCATGTCCTCCCTTATCCATATCATTGTCGGTCAGTTGAGCTCAAGATACCCCATCATAGGATCTTAGAAGCTACCTCATCCACAATTCTCTCAACCATTCCTATCCATTGAGCCTTATAAATACAAGCTCATGTCCATGATTGAGGGGGAGAAAGATAGAAGGTATTGTTATGCTATTGGATTAACCACTTGGCCCAACCCATTTGAGAGCATAGAGAGAAAATTTGGAGCTTATGGGGATGAAGTGTTGGTTTCATGGAGATGCATGTCGACACTAAGGCTTAATTGGTTGTAAACTTCTCCATTCATCTTAATGCAAAGCTGATTTCCATCCCACATTACTGTTGTTTTGATTTCGCATGTAAATGTTGTTAGATTCCTTAGTCACTAACATGGATAAGTAGATGATGTTTTGGTAGCTTTGATGTTTTTGCATGTTTTATCTGGTTGCAGGTACATAGGTTTACTATTGAAGCAGCATTCCAGGTGTCTATGACATCCAAGGAGGGTCTTCATTCTTTGTCGTTCATTCATTTGTTCTGGATCTGAACCATTCAGACCAGAGGAACAACTTCTGTCCAAAAAAGGTGAAATATTCCTTCTTACAGAGAGAGAGAGAGAGAGAGAGAGAGAGAGAGAGAGAGAGAGAGAGAGAGAGAGAGAGAGAGAGAGAGAGAGAGAGAGAGAACTGAAGGAGGATAACACTTGTTTTTGGGGATTTCTTTTATACATCTTATAGAGAGGAATTTTTGCTGGGTTTTCTTCCCCTTGAGGGTTTCCTAGGATAAATGTTGTGTTTGTCTTGTGATTTTGTTTCTATCAGTGATTCTTGATATGTTGTTGCTATCATTTTGAATTGAATACTATTGAATCTAGTCTAGAATATGAAATATTAACACTTCCTTGGTCAATATCATGTTGTCCAAGTGATGTATACAAGTAAATGTTTTATGGAAATTCTAGTGAAATGTTACCTCGCCTATTATTTATCTTCCTTCACCTATCCTTTTGGATTCTTAAGATTTAGAGTTTTATGCAATGTGTGTCACCTTTCAAGTTACTAAAAGTTTTGGTGGAAGCACAAAATTCACTATCACAATCAATTATTAATCTAATCTTGTTATCATACATATGCAAATGATGCTCAAGCTCTTCTATAGTTGTTTGAGGAAATATACAAATGTATTTCATGAATTGAAACCAAGCCTTGTTGAGTTATTGTTTTTTTCCAAGGTGTTTTGAAATACCCTCTTTGCATTCAACATGCCAATAATGTTATCCTCTATATCAAAACACATACGTTGTGAGGATTTTATGTAATGCCCTAGCTACTACATTAAAGGAAAACTAAGTTTTTCACATAGATGGGAAGAGGGAACCTTTTCCAACAAGATCTTGGCACTCCACTATAACCATTACACTTGGAGTGATTTGTATGCATCATGCATGTAATCACGGGGTGATCATGAAGGAGCCATTCACAAGGGATACAATTACAAGTTGATTTGACATTGCATTTGTATTTTGAAATTTGGGGGAGATTTAAAAAATCTTGGCTTTATTAATCTAGATGATAAAGGGTGATGATCCTTAAATCACTACTCCTACTACCTATTGCAGAAGAATGGTATTGTATGAAGTTGTATGTTTTCTACAAGATCCACTATAAAATGACCCTTCCATGTGGTATTATCCCTTTGACCAATCGTAACTCAAAGTTCCATTGGATGACATGGAACCTTATCATATTTTTCTTGGAGCATTGAACTGTCATCACACTACAATCATACATGCTTATAGAACACATATTTGTCCCTTAATGGGTTTGGAAGGCGAGATGAAAATAGACATAACTTAAAAACCAACGCTCAAATAGACAAAACATCAATTCCTTTGGATTCGTGACATCCGAGTACCGCTAGGGACACCCTAATGTTGTGGCTTCATGGACCAATGTTTTCTATTTTGACAGTTTTCAAAACTAGGGTTTGGCTCAATGACGTGCAATGCAATTTCTGGACTATTGGCCAAGATTTTGAAAAATGTGCTAAGTGAGTGCATGGGCATCACAATAATCTCACCCTTTATAAAATACACCTGCAGGAGGCAACAAAAATCAATTCCATTGCATGTATGTCTTCTATTAAGTAGTATTTAGATCTGTCTTTATTCATAACATATTTGACAACTAAATTGGAAGAATTGGCACTTAAAAGAATCTAGGGATGATAAATTTAGTGCCCCTAGATCCTTTAGTTAATAAATAAACATTAATTTAATAAATTAATTAAAATATATTAATAGTAATAAAAATAGCAATTTACTACAATTTAGCAAAAATAAAAATAAAAATTAGATTAAATAAAAATTGAATAATTGCATTTCCCCTTTATATAAAAATAGACATAAAGAAAATATCCAACATGATTAATATACAACGTGAGTGGAACTAATGGTCAAGAACATGTGTTTCCTCCAAGGAGGTCACATGTTCAAATCTGGAGGGTGGTAGGGTATGTACACCTCTGGGGTTCCCTTGTCCCACAAACAAGGGGGTCCCATACCCAAATTGGTACCGAAACCTGATACCCAAAATATATGGTTGGTTGCAACACTTTGATGAATGTGAGTGTGGAGACTTAGAAGGTTCAACAAATACAATGTGATTAGAACCACATCTAACTGCACAGATCACTATGAAAGAATGCAACACATGTATGACAGAAGGAATCAAAGGTAATAAGATAAATTCAAGAACAAGCTCTCAAGATGATAGAAGAAGGACCTAATGGGTCCTTTAACAAATATTTTCGGACCCAAAATATCCAACACTTCATACATGTCAAAACATGTACAACTCCGTTGGAAGGATCGATGTAGATCCTTAAAACAAGGTGGACATAGGTAGATTCCTCTCTTAAAAAATGTGTAAATTTCTAATTGCCTCTCAATGATTACTCCAAAAACTAATACATCGATTATTAAGTCATGGAAAACAAGAAAATAACCAAATAATTGATTGGTATTATTAGATATCATGTTCAAAGAGAGGATTGATTAAGGGAGGCCATATTTTCAATTAGATTTTGGATTAACATAGCCTTTATTCAAGGTTTGGACAAAGGTTTAATTTTTCATTTGGTTCATAATCACTCAAAAGTAAATCTAAACCTTAAGAAAAGGGATTATCAAAGATCATGTAGATGTTATTTGTGTTAGGATGAGTCAATATTTAACTAGTTTGATAACTGCAAATACTTAATATAAGTATGGAAAAAAATTCCCTCAACCTTGGAATGGTATAATAAGTTGTGGCTCCATACCAAAAATTAAAGACAACCATGGTCATGCCATATTTTATAGCTGACACATTTTGAAACTAATATTTCTTCTATTAGAAAAAAAGACAGTTGATCAGACATGAACAAAAGGTGATCCCGAGAAAAAATTTCTTGTAAAAATAATAAAATCAAATAAAAATCCGTTCAAAATCAATAACATATTCATAAGTTGGTATTTAGGTAACTCAAAAGGATTGGATTCTATTAAAGAACAAGAAGATCTAAAAGGTTTAAAAAAAATATAGACTAGACAAACAATGGTTTACAACATGGTCAATATCACCACAATTTACAATTCTCTAACTGGGACTCTTTAATTTCCAATGAAATTAGATTAACAAAAAATATTGCAAGAAACTGATTACTTTGTGTGGGCATTCATGGTTCCTCAAGCCAACTCCTATCATGATGGGAAGTTTTGTCGAGAGGGAAGATGGCTTATATTTTTGAAGTGATTATGTTGGTGTTCTCCCCACATCCACATTGTCAAGTCCAGTTGCTATTGTAGACTCGATGCTAACCCTACTTTCGTGGGTCTCACTTTAATCATTTGTGGGTTGGGTTTTTGGTATCTAGTATGGCCCCTCGATCTAGAAAAATATAACATGGTTTGCACAAATATGACTAGCATGAAAACCTCCAATGGCCCTTGGCACTCTCACATGCCCAGTTCCCCCAAATACATGTAGAATGAAAAGAGATTATTTGAAAACATAATGGTTTAGCATGCTAAGGAACATTCAACTCGTTTGGAAAGGAGATTGCGCTAGGAAATTTAGCGTCCTAGTGCTCAGGAGCTTGTGGAGGAATTGGGTGATATAATAGAGGACTTGTGGTTTTCTAAAAAATGGGCTTCTTGACATACCATAACCTTGGGGTTATTCTGTTTTATTAAGGACCTATTCATCCTTTCCCTTAAATAAATCCAAAGGGGAAAGGTGCACGAGGACATGGATTCTTTGTCTTTATTGTCCTAGCTTGACATCTTAGAGGTTGGGATGCAATGCATATTTCACCATCAGGTATTTGTGAATGAGCATGTCAATTAGTAAAATTGATTCCCTTTCTCATGAGCTTACGGGGAAGCAATTTGGTAGGCCACCTTTATCCAACCCTTCATACATGCAATTGGTCTTCATACGTTGTCCTGAAGTGGTCAAGAGAGTGGCAAAGCATCACAATTTAAGTGTTGGTCTGTCTTACATCACTATCTTTGATGATGATTAGAAATTGTTTATGTTTATTTGATAGCATAGTTTCATGGAGAATGAATGAAGTTCCCTGCATTTTGGCTTCAATGGTTCATAACCCCTTGACCTATGTGGGAAAACATTATAGAACTGTAGATAGTTAGTGCATTATACACGATTCATAGATACTTTTAGTCCTAGCTGTTAGTTAGTGGATTAGACATGATTTATAAATACTTTCAGTTACTGTTGGATCGACATATTTTTGACAGTCACTCTTTTTTTCTCAAGGATGCCAAAAAAATACTATATACAATTTTTTTCAATAGTGTAATATAAATTCAAACTTTACACCAAAAATGGTACCAATATTTCTAGAGTTGTATCCCATTCTATACTTCAATTGTCCAATCAAGAATCAACAATTTTATGTCATCCTCACCTAACTCTCAAATAACTTTTACTAGAATTACAAGCAATGATAGGAAGCCTCTTATCATTAATGTTAATTGTTTTGTGCTTGTCCATTAGGTATCTAATTATAACATGAATCTTAATGGGTGGAAACCCAACTTCTTAGAAGACGATTGGATAGGGCGTGTTGCTTTTAATTTTAAGTTTGTGAATTATAAAATGATTCTAGATTTGTTTGATTTTCCTCAAATTTTCTTTAGAAACACTACAAACTCAAACTTCAAATCCATATGAGATAATTTAAATAACATGTCAAAAGGTTTTGTTTTTACCAAAACCAAAATTTTATCTTTTTTATAGTGTTCTTTGGATCAATACAACTTAACTAGTCCTGGAAGTATAAAATTTAACGTTAAGAGGAATAAAGGAAAGAATGGGTAAATATGGTTGGGAAAAAATGATGAATTCTATCCTAATTGCATCTTAAACACCCCCAAAAATGCTACCTTTCCTACCAAATGCAAACATTTGGCGTCAAAGCCAAACATTTTACACCAACCCATGAACATGGCCTCCATGGAAGTCGCATTGGCACCAACCCTAACAGGTCTCTCAATGGAATTCGTTCGGCTACAAGATTCTAGAAAACTCTGCCGAGAAATGAAGGTGTTACAACACCTATGTGTGCTCCTTAGATTCAAACTCCCTATGCGCAAGAGTAGTCTCCAAATGGTAGAGGTAAATAGTGACTATCGAGGCCTTAGGTTCTTAGGTTCTTTTAATTGTATATGTGGTATACTTACACTTCCCAATTAGTCTTATACACTAAAATTTCCATTTCCATTTTTATTTTACAACAAACTTTAACCAAACATATTTTTAGTATATTGCAAATTCTTACATATTTTGAACAAACATATATTGAAACTTTACCAATTATTGAAAGCTTATAAAACTTATATTTAAAAAAAATGTTTCAATGATAAACTAATGACATTGGTGATATTTATGTCTAACTAAAATCCCAACTCCCAATTGTATAATGTACATAAATAATATATTATATGAAAATTTATAATTTTCATAAAGAAATTAAAAATTTTGGTGCAAATTCTTTAATAAAAACATGGAAGTGTTCCATTAAGTTAATATATATATATATATATATATATATATATAAAAGCTAATGTTAAATAATCATGCGATGCATTCTATTTACTTTTAAAAATTGTCAGATTACGTATCAACATTTATATGGAGGTTATATATATATATATAAATGGCATAGTACGTATCAACATTTATAAGGAGGTAATATTATATATATTAAAAGATAATTATGATTGCTAAAGGAGGTAATAGGGAATGTATTAAAGATAATTTTCAAGGGTGGTATTGTATTAAATAAGGGTATGTATATTACACACCTTAAAGAGTGATATGTTTGAGATAATTCATATCATGAGTTAATAATGATTATATTTTGAAAAAATGGCATTTTTTACATTTAATTTATTTTCATAAAATCATATACCATTTTAGTAAAGTTGGTTATTGGTTATTAGTTCTAAACTATGTTGTATCATTTTTATGATATTGGTTTCATTGTAAAAAAGTGACACATAGGACAATGAGGCTATCAAGGACGAAAACAATTTAATAAGGTGAGAGTGCCATCTACCCATTTTCTATGTATTGATTAAAAAAAATTGGATTATCAACTCCCAAATCATGTAAATTATCATTTCAAAAGAATATCTATTTGGAAGGGTTGTTACTTTTGATATGATTTGGCTCTTTGTTTGTGTAAGAGTAAATATGGATATGTTGTCTAAATAAAGAAAAAGATTATGTATTTTAATATGGTAGGATGAACTTGGTTGGGTTTTATATGTGATTTTTGTAGGTATAGTATAATTTCTTCCTATTTGGTTCAAGCAAGTTTGGTGATGTACACCATGGGACTTTGTATCCCAAATCTAAGAAATAAATTTTTGAACTTGCATTTATATATAAATGAAAAGAAAAGATATTTCATTAAATGGTTATGTTAATTCTTATATCATATAGTAGATCCATTTTTCCTAATCTTTTATCTAACTTGATGATACTTCTTGTTGGTGACTCCACATTAATGATGCTGATCATTTTTAACATGTTTAATTTGTATGTGAATACCATCATTTGTTTTAGCATGAGCACAATTATGCATGTTGGAAATTTTCCTTTATAGAGTGCATTAGACGGGTGGGTTGTAGTTTTTTGGTTGATGAACAAAGCGAATACCACCTTGGAGTGTGTTGACGTGTTAGAGAACAAATTGAAGATTATATCTTTTAGGAGTATAAGAAGATGACATAACTAGTGTAGGTTCCCAATAAGGGGAGGATGATTTTTGATAAACAACCACCATTTTTCCTTTAATTTTATGAATCTTTTAAATATGATTCAAGTTGACGAATGAAGCTCCATATAATTTTATATGAAGTTGGTGTTAAGAGGGGAAGTGCCTTGATATGGATCTTAGCAGATGAGACTCTGGAGGCTTGAATGTTGAGAGAGAGGAGGTGATTAAAGCTGAAAAAATGTTAACCTTTGATCCATAGAGAAATGCGGTAGAGAAAGATAGAGTAAATAGGCCACACGGAGGGGTGAGGCTCAAATATCGTTCTTTGAGCCTCACCTCTCAAACTATACCAAGAAATACACTTGAAACCAATAACCTAGCAATAAATCAATAAAATAAGAGAGAGAGAGAGAGAGAGAGAGAGATAGGATCCATAAATAATAACTTGATTTATTGATAAGTCATAAAGCCTTTATATAATATCCTTACAATATGACTTGAAGTTATACCATGGAACAAAACCATGGGCTATCAAATACCATGGAAAATGTACTTTGAATCCATACCATGGAACAAAACCATGGGCTACCAAATACTATGGATGGGAGAGGGTGGCCTCTCTATTTGATGCTTTTATGACTTATACATTCGAATTTAGACCATATTCCCCCTAAAATATGGATCATTCCTGCCCCCTTAGAAAATGATGCCCTCCCATCATTTCATGCTAAAAACAGACCCATGATTACAATATGCTAGTTGCTAATGAAGATAAGGGTTTTGTGTGGTTAACCCATAACCGTGGGCTTTTTGTGGTTGAACAATAACTGCCACTATGGATTTTGTGTGGTTGATCCATCTCGATGACTATGGGTTTTGTGTGGTTGACCCATAACCATGGGTTTTTTGTGGTTGACCCTTAACAAATAGTTTTGTGTGGTTGACCCCTAACCATGGGTTTTGTGTGGTTGACCCCTAACCATGATTACAATACATAACCATGGGTTTTGTGTGGTTGACCGATAAACATGGTTTTTGTGTGGTTCACCCATAACCATGATTATAATTAAATTTAATTAAAGTCCAAAAATTTGAAAAAAAACATGGTCTTTGATGCAGTTTATGTCTCATTGCAAATCCATTCATAACTTCTAATGTAGGTGATGAAAGTGAATTTAATTGAAGACCCATTTGAGATAATGAAGATACCTTTCTATCCATATAACATAATTTCTTTGTGGTCACCCATGGAATGAGAATTTTTTTACTAAATCTAGGGGGACGCACGCACACTATTTTTGTAGACATATGTTTCTTCAATCGATGATATATCTCAAACTAGAAAGCCAAATAAAAAAACATGAAATACCCATTTTAGCTGATGGAAAGACCTTTATAATGAGTTATGATAGAGACTCTTATATATTCTTTGGATTTGAAGGAAATTGTTTAAAGTTTTTGTACGTGAAGCAGCACTATGTACAGATATGTGTAGCTTCAAACAAACATTTCTCATAAACCAAGATTCCAAATAAAAAATCATGAAATACTTATTTTAGATGAAAACAAATAAGATATGGTAGACCCAATGAAACATATTATAGATACCACAACATCTCTTTAAATTTTATAGAAGTGGGTCGTCCTCCATAGAGTGATGAGTGTAGGATTCCAAGGGTTTGTAGAAAAACATGGGATGTTGTAGACATCATGGAACATACAAATGAAACATAAAAACTAGTGTATGACCTAATGAATATACTATGATACTTCCAAAATAATGTTGGAAATTCTTGCAGATATTTGAATCTGAACTATGCTCAAACCCTCATCCCATGGAATGTTTACTTGCTTTGATACCATTGATTCGGATCTTAGGGGATGAGACCTAGGAGGATTGAATGTCGAGAGAGAGGAGGAGATTAAAGATATAAAATTGTTAACATTTGATCCATAGATAAACATAAAGTAAATAAACCACATGGTTGGGTGAGGTTCAAATAGGGTTCTTTGATCCTCACCTCTCAAACTATACCAAGAAAGACACTCAAAACCAATAACCCAACAATAAATCAATAGAATAAGAGGGAGAGAGAGAGGATCCATAAATAATATCTTGATTTATTGAGAAGGCATAAATCCTTTATATAATATCCTTATAATGTGTTGTGAAGCCATACCATGGAAAAAAACCATGGGCTATCAAATACCATGGACAATGTGATTTGAATCCATACCATAGAACAAAACCATGGGCTACCAAATACTATGGATGGGAGAGGGTGGCCTATCCATTTAATGATTTTAACATGAATGAACGAGGGTGGTGTCTCCATTTAGTGCTTTTATGACTTATACATCTGAATTTAGACCATATGCCCCCTAAACTTCGGATCATGCCTATGGTGTAATTCCATCTTCCCATATTTTTTGTTATAGTTCTGGTTCTAATTGAAATTTACAAGGACCTTCTTTGAGCGATGGATCTTATTCTAGTGATTGATGGCTATAGACAATGCTTCATGGATATAGATGATGTGGTGCTCTAGATGGATCATAGCAAAAAAAATGGATTTAGATATTATGTGTGGATAAGAATGGGGTAACTCCAATGACTCAATGATTGGCATAGTAATGAGTCTCATGGAAAACCAACATGCCATATTTTGGGATCCAAACAAATATGGAGGATCATACAATGTAAATACTAATTAGGAATATAAGGCTACCATCCACTGAAGTGCAGAGAAATATGAAGGATCATAATTCCATTTATTATAATAGCTAAAAAAACCACATGAATTGAGGATATTCATGGGGATAGCCTTAAATGCAAAAAACTAACATTGGATAACATGTTAAAAAGATACTGGAATAGTCTTGGAAGGTATGCATTGTGTAAGGAGAGCAAGGAGACTATCTCACATGTAATTTTATCATGCTACTTCAATAGAGAAGTTTGGTATATAGTAAGAAATCTCACCAGAGAAAAGGGCATATGGGAGGGAGCAATCCATGGTTAAGCCCAATTGTAAATGACATTACTACTCCAAATAAAAAAACATGTGCAAAATTGAGGTTAAAGGGTTGAAACATGTGGGAATATCTTTAATAGCAAATGAGAAAAAAAGGGAATGGAGTGAAACTAGAGAGTTGAGTAGGGGATGATCGCTAAAATACACTTGTGTGTAGCACCATTGAAAATATATCAGGTCCCTCACCTATGCCTCCATGTGGTGGTCGTTGTCCTCCTCCACCTGTTGGTGGTAGTGATTTTGTGTCTTGATCATAATACATTGCAATAGGCCTATGGACACAAGAAATGAGTTCCATAGTGGAATATAATAATTCATAATGATGTTCTTTTGCTCATGGATTTCTGTTAGCTTGGCCTCCAATCTGGAATATGACAGTAGTCAAATTGTTGGTTTAGATATTTCTCTTCCCTCATCCACACATTTTTTTGTGTGTTTCAAATATCACTCAACATTAAAGTGGACACAATCTTCCCATGTAAGCATGTCCCGATTAGTGTATAGGGAACTATTCCAAAACAAGAAAAAACAATGTAAATCATTTGGGACTCCAGTTTTGGTATTTGTTATCACTCCAGGAAACTCCTTTAGGTTGCAGCTTGAGGATGCCTGGTAACTTAAACTATTTTTTTTGGGTTTTTATGAATTGGATCAAGCCGAATGACCTATATAACCTCTCACTCTCAAGACATGCATAAAGCTCACTCAATCACAAGGCTTTTAGTTACAACTTGTTCAGTAATTTGACAAAAACGTGCAGGGATGGAGAAATTACCAGGCTGGCAGACTTACACACATATCACATGCATATAAATGGATAAATCTTGCTGAGGATGGTGTTTATAAATCAAATATCACTAAATAACCAATAGGATGATAGCTATCGGCCCTTTAATAAATCTGAAAATTACCTAAATGCACATTCAGGCAATAAACACAGTAAAGAAAGAGATGGCTGAACAAATCACAACAAAAGAGCTTATACTTGGAATAAACTAGATGAGACGCTTGATAATGGAATAGGCTCATAAATCTCCAGAGTTGAACCACTATTAATGAAATAATAATGGGATTTATAGTCTTTTACAAAAGTTACAGATCCTGAAAAACTGATCTATTTACACAAAAATAATTGAAAGTAATAGTTTTTCCATATTAGGGCTTCAAACCCTTGCTAACTGTTTGTTTATCTATTGCAAAAATCTAGTTCACTGAGTGAATTTTAATGACTGAAGTAATAGCTGATAACCACCACTACTGGTTCGCTGTGGAATTGCTGCCAACAGCCAGTGTATCGACGTTTATCTGAAGTGATTTTTCTTGTTTAATCCCCTGTATTTTCCTCTATCTTGTCGCCACGGTCGCCAATCGAAGGATTTTTCATCTGTTCCATCGGTGCCCCAAGTCTCATTGTTGCCGTAGTTGTAGAGGTGAAACAAACTAAATTTCATTGTATTGCTGTCGAAAGTTGATTGGAGACGGAATCGGGGCATTATTCTTCTATGCTGCCAATGGACAGTCTCGCCATTCGCCAATGCATGCTATCCCCCTTTTTTTTTCTTTCCAAAACTTTATATGCTTGTCTGTTGGCGATTCTGTTCTATCGCCATTGGAGGTCAATAGGGGTTTGAATCGGGGCTTTAGTCCTCTGTGTTTTCAACACTGCGGCGATGTTTCGTTGAAAACTTGTCGATCCGTAGTATGTATGCCTTCTGATCGCCGATGATCCTTTATTGTCACGCTATCGGAGCGTTGTAAAATTTTTCATTTATCGGGAGCCTTAGTCTGTTTTTCTTCCGCCGTTGTGGCTCCCCATTTCACTATCTTGCCGACGACTAGTGATTCCGACTTTCGACGCCGAAGTTTCACACTCCCGGACCCCATATTTTATTTTTCTTCCGCCGTTGCGGCTACTCAAAGGACTAATTCGCCGATGTTTTTTATGTTTTCAAGATCTGGCACGTAGTCTTTAGTTCTTCCGATCGGTGATGATTTTTTGTTATGGTGAAAACCGTATTCTTTAGTTCTTTCAATCGGTGATGATTTTTTGGATCTATACTTGGTGCTATGTCGGACATTTTCCTAACACAATTCATGGCACAATCCTTGACTCTACACATAGCACTATGCTTGGTGCTATTATGGACATTATTTTGGAGTCTATTCTAGGAATTACTTGCCATTCTATTATGTAAGCTAATTCAGACGATAATTGGGACTTAATTGGGGTGCTAATTGGGTTGCTAATTGGTTTCCTTTATTAAGTGCATTAGCGGGGTGGGTTGTAGTTTTTTGGTTGATGAACAAATCGAATACCACGTTGGAGTGTATTGATGTGTCATAGAACTCATTGGAGAACCCTTGATATCTAATTTTGGAGTACAAGAAGGTGACATAACTAGTGTAGGTTTCCAATAAGGGGAGGATGATTTGTTATAAAAACAACCATTTTTCCTTTATTTTTATCAATATGTTTAATATGACTCAAGTTGATAGATGAAGCTCCATATAATTTGAGATGAAGTTGGCATTAAGAGGGGAAGTGCCTATGGTGAAATTCCATATTGCCATATTTTCTTCAGAAAATTATGTTTCTAATTCAAATTTATAGGGACCTTTCTTCATTGATGGATCTTATTCCAAGTGATTGATGGCTATAGACAATGCTTCATGGCTATAAATGATGTGGCGCTCTAGATGGAGCATACAAAAATAAATGGATTTAGATAGTATATTGTTGTAATCTCACGGATCATAGAGGGTTACCAATAATACACATTAAATCATACAAACATAATAGAGACAAGAGACAAGAATGTAGGTGTAGAACAACAAATTATATTATATTATAAGGGTCCATACAAATGTAGAATTGAACCAAGTTCTCATCTGGCTCAACAACCTAATATATATGATTTACAAACAGTTACATATAACTACCTGTCGGTTTGGTCAACTGACACAACCTTATGTGGCCGACCTAATCTCTAATTAGTCGGCCAATCAACTTAGTCAGCTTACCGACTAGCTCCTCCAACATCTCCCCCAGGAACAAAATCTTTCTTCGTCCCGAAGAAATAGGGGAGGTACTCAAAACTCTTTTACTGTCTGAGGTAGTTATTTTCTTGTTTTTCTTTTATGGGCTATGAAGTCTGATGGTTGGTCGTTTTTATATACATACTTCAACAATTGCTTCTACTGTAACAACCAGTTGAAGTTGGAATTCTGTCCAATTTTGAAGTACTTTCTGGATATCGATGGTTAGTGTTGTAATGATTTATAACGTCTTCTCCTGAATGGAAAGGTATGCTATTCTTTCCATGTCGGGTCCCATAAACTGCTATTTTTCTTCTATTGTCTACAGAATCCTTTTCATCTGTGGGCAGATGGTGTCTAATTTCTTCAGGCTTGGGAGTGCTTGCTGCACCCACTGGTGTGCTTGTCTCTCGAGTCTCTGCAGTTTGGCTGTCTCCAGCATGATTTGATCTTGTATTGTGCTTCTCAATGCTTCCTTAGTGCTATTTCTCTCTAATGCTTGAATTTGTTGTCGATTTTGTTGGGTATGTTGAAAGACTTTCCCATAATAAGTAGGCCAGACCCATAGTACCCCTTCTATTATGACAAACTCTTCCATGTGGTCTTGTAGCACTTTGTACGCTTATGAGAAGGATGTGCACTGTTGCATCAGTAATCTAGATGTTTCTTCTTTTTGTTCTTCTTTTGGTTCTGTACTTGTAGGGTCGACACCACACTCTCAAACAGTTGATATGCCTTTTCAAGTGGCTTGTCGATGTCGACTTCCATCGGTCTTGGTATTGCAGATTGTGCTAGGTTTCTACATTTTAATAGGAATTCGACTTGTTCCTTCTCAGTGTCATCGAGCTCCTTGCGTCTAGTCTGGTTTCTTGTTTTTGCTTCGATGGCCAAAGTTTCTAAGAGTTGTCCCAACTCTCCGTCCTTTAGCTTTGTTGCATCGACTGCAGTGGTTGACCCAAGTTGGCTAATGTGGACCATTGACGATTGTGACTCTTTTTGGTGGTCCTTCTTCTTTCTGTCTCTCTTCCTCTTATGTTTATGTTGTTCTTCTTGTTGCTATGCTTGTGCATCTATAAGGGTTATACTTTCCTGTGGTTTATTTTGCGGTAGTGGATTGGCTGGTTGTTGGTCTACAATGGTCAGTGGAACTTTTGGTTGGGTCTCTTGGATGACCTTTGCAGCTGGGTGTAGAGGGTTTGGGTAAAGGTGGTTTAGGCGCAGATGGTTCAGGTAAAAGTGGTTCAAGTGCAAGTGGTTTAGGTTAAGATTCTGGATTGGGGAGTGGTGGTGGTGATGGTGAATGGTCGGGCATAATTAGTGTGGTAGGAATGTGTTCAGGTGTCAGGTCCTCGACTTGTGGTGGTGAATCCTCTGGGACGTCAGAGAATAGGTTGTCGATTACCTGGTTGATTTCTTCTAGGTTCTCTTCTTCCACGTCTCTTACTGGTTCATTGGCTAATAGAGGGTGTGGGATGTCAGCTGGGATAAAGGATGAGGTTCGACTTACGACAACTTGAGCTGTCTTGTTGGGGTTCCTCACAAATTTTGATTTTATAATTCCCATAGACCTCATCTTCTAGGATATTTATCCAGGTTGTCGGGGAATGAGTTGTCTTAATCCACTAGCTTCGATCAAAGGACACTTGGTGGTGATCTTCTGGATAGAGGTGAGTAGTTCAGGCAATTTCTCAATGTATGCCTGGAAATATCTGTCTTGGTCAAACCTCTCCTTTAGGGTTTTCGGCATAGCATTTTTGCATATGTTGACTGGACTTATGGAGGGTAGTTGTGGAATTTTTTCCTGTGTGATCTGGGTTGGAGAAGGGGGTGGAGGTGTAGACACTAAATCGACAATATTTTTAGTCGTTGAGGTGTTTGTACTTTTTACCTTTTTCGGCTGACTTTGCTGTGCTCCCTTCTTGATAAAGCATTTGAACTATGTTTCAATCGAAAAAAATTTCGCTACAGTTTCTTCTATGATGTCGAAAGTGGTAGCTGCTAGTTCCTCTTCATCTTCTGATTCTAAAAGGATCAGCTTGTGCTTCCCCTTCCCTTTTGTTTCTGTTGCCTTTTTTCATTACGGATGCTATTTCTTTTGCTAGTTTTTTAATTGTGTCTTTGGTTATGGCATATTCAAGATTTTCGGGATCAATATCTTCTTCTAGTTCTTCTCCTCCCTCCTGCTATTGAACTGGGTTGATACTTTCTTCAGCTGGATTGGTTACCTGCTATTCTATTGGTACACTTCCCCTTTGGGCTGTTGGTGGTATGATTGTTATTCACAATCTATTGGTGTCTTCTGTTGGTGTTTCTTCTGACACAAAGGTGTTGATGTGTAGTTGGAGTTCATAGTCTTATTCTTTCTGCTGATATGTCAGTGGTTCTTTGATTGCTAGGTTTCCTTCCTTGGCTTTTGCTGGTATCGACAGCTTTGTGCTAGATTGTTGAGCTAGTTCATGGAAAATCTCTTCGACTGCTGGGTAATAGTCAAGAGGTTTTTCTTTTTCTTTTGCACCCTGCATATACCAAACCACAGTGTGGTCGAGCTCTAGTTGGATGTGTGCATTTTTTGGAAAACTTCGTTGGATGTTCTGAGGAACCCTCCATTTGGTCGTCTGAACTTTCAGCTATTGGAGCCAGTTTTCCAACAGTACTTTTCCATTTGCTAGTTCTTTTAATCTTCCAATCTACGCAAATGGCTAGTTCTTTTAATCTTCCAATCTACGCAAATGGCATATGGATTTTTTTTGGTTCTTGGAACTACTTGTCACCGACTAGGCACAAGTGGTGCATCACTATATATATTATTAAAGACAGGAACCCTATAATCCCGCCCAACTCTTGGCATTTCTAATAGATGGTTTTGAGCATGTCGACAACATACTGATCCCATCTGTATACTTTTCCTGTTTCAACTATTGTGTCTACTGCCTATAGCATATCTAATTTCAGGCCGCTCCCTCGACCTATAGGTGTGAGCCCTATTGCTATGATTTTGGCCATGATTTGTGGTGTCCGGTCTTGGATCTGGCTAATCATTAGCTCTTTTGAATTCTTCTTGGAGGGTGTTCCAGTTAACCGTTCTACCAACCCTTCTTTTATACCGACAGGGATTGGGTCGCTTTGGTTGGAGAGACCAGTCAGTTTGTATATAACTTCTCTAGAGATTTCGACTGGTCTGTCGAAGTGAAATTTCCCGTTGTGGTACCGGCTGATAATAAATTTTACTGTTGTTTCCTTGGTTCCTCAAAAACTCGCCATGAACGGTGTGTTCATGTAGTTCATAATGGAGCTGTGATTTATCTTCTCTGTTGCTTATGTCAGTTTCTTGTCGACATAAGCCCATTCCTTGATTTCGGCCCATGTTTTCTCCCATGAGGTTTCTTGTACCTTGGTGTTTTTGATGTTTCTTAACCTTCTCATCCATGGGGTTTCAGCAGATTCTAGTTCCATTGTCTTTGCAGCTATGGCTCTGGTTTGTTTTGGTGCCATCTTGTCGGTTTCTTGGTCGAATTTTCTTATCGGTTCTCAGTTTTCAACTTTCTAATTGTTGAATTGATCTATCTCTTTGAAATACTGTAAATGATCCTTTTCTGGTCCGGTATTTATAGGTGGGGTGTTTGACATTTCTGTCGATGGGTGTATTCAAATGGCTGAAGTGATGTTCTAGCGCATTCTCTAGGTTTTGCATTAATGGTAATTTGCTTTTGGCGCTCCTTGTGACCATAGTCATGAAAGCATGATTTGACCTTTGGGGTCTTTGGTCAATGTCGATCATGTGAGCGGTCGATGGTGGTATGTCAATGGGTTTGATGTTGGTTGTCGAAGCGTTGGTTTCCTGTCATCCTGGGTTATGGGTGTTGGTTTTGTTTTGCTATTTTTTTAATATTTTTAGGTTTTTATAGATTTTTATTTATTTATTTTTTATCTGACAGTTATGGTCTTTATATTTATGGTTTTTTTTTTTAACTTGTTTTAATTTTTGTACCATTTTAGTCGGGCACCATTAAAATTTTTCTGAGATACTATGCCTTGTAACATCCTTAGTCAGACTGATCTGTTGGCATGAATCTCTTTGACAACATAGGGTCCCATCCATTTTGTATGTAAATTTTTGGGTTTTCCTTTTACTCGACTATTGTATAGTAAGGCAAGATCCCCCACTGATAGATTTTTTATTTTGATATTGCGATCGTGCCAAGCCTTCTGCTATTGTTTTTGGATTTCTTAGTGTTGTAGACAAATCAATCGGTGTTCTTCTAGCTTGCTTAATTGCATCAATCAGTTCTTCCTGCCTTGTTCGATATCGACATGTAAAATATCTGCTATGATAGGTGTTTGCTATCGAAAATGTAGTGGAACAACTGCTTCTTGTCCATAAACTAGTCGACACATTGTTTGGTCGGTTGAATGCTTTTATGCTATTCTGTAAGCCCATAGTGCTGCAGGTATCTTTTCATCCCAATCATCCTTGTCGGTTTCACAGATTTTAGTTAGGCACTTTGTTAATGTTTTGTTAAATGCCTTGATTGCTCCATTCGACTGGGGGTGATAAGCTATACTACGTCGGTGGTCAATTTTGAACTGGTCTGTTAGTGATTTGATGGTTTTATTAATAAAGTGTGAACCTTGATCGCTGATTAGGGTTATTAGGCATCCAAATCTGGTAATTATATTTTCATAGATGAATTTAGCAACTATCTCACTAGAACATGTGTCGACTGGTTCTGCTTCTGCCCACTTGGTTACATATTCTACTGCAGTTATTATGTACCTTGCACATGTTCTTTTTGTTGGTATGGGGAATGGACCTATGAATTCGATGGCCCAAATTTCAAATGTCAAACTTGGTTTTACTGATATCAAGGGAATTTATGTACTAGGAAGAGGTCGACCCAGTCGTTGACATCTATCGCATTGGCCTGCAAAATTTTTGCAGTCTTTGTATAGTGTCGACCACCATAGCCCTGACTATTGGATTTTCTTGGCAGTTGTGTCTGCTTGAAAATGTCCTCCCACCAGTCCATAGTGTGATTCATACATGATATTATTTATTTCATGTTCTAATACGCATCTTCTGAGGATGTCATCTAGGCCCATTTTATATAAAAATCCATTTATGAGGCTATATGGTCCAACTTTCATGGCTAATATTTGTTTCTTTTTCATGCTCATGCCCTCTAGTGCTTGTCCATTTTCTAAGAATTGAGCTATTTCCTCTAATTCTGCTGGGGATACTTCTATTCAAAATAAATGTGCATCCGACAAGTCGTCTTCAACTCCTGTCGATTCTTCTCCTGTGTCAATTCGTGATAAGTGGTCGGGTCCGACATTTAATTTTCCTGGTCTCACAACAATTTCAAATTCAAATTCTTGGAATATAAGTAGCCATTGACAAATTATCCCATGGTGTAAGGGTTTATTTACAATATATTTTAATGCTTGGTGGTCGGTATAAAAAATGAAAGGGTTGGCTAGTATGTAATGTCGATACTTCTGTAGTGTAAAAACCATTCCTAAGGCTTCTCTCTCTGTTGTCAAATAGTTTATTTCTTCTTTATTTATTTTTATGCTGCTTTAAACTATGGGGTAGTCCATTCCGTTTTCCTCTGGTTGATTTAAGATTGCTCCTATTGCTAGGCTTGATGTGTTGATGTGTACATGGAATTTGGTCGACCAATTCGGGAACCTTAGAATGGGTGCTTAGACTAGATTTCTTTTTAGTGTTTCAAATGATATGTTGCATTCCTCTATCCAGTCAAGATCCTGATATTCTCTTAATAGTTCTTCCAATGGATAGGTCATATCTGAATAGTACCTTATGAATTTCCTGTAATATCCTATATGACCAAGTAGTACCCTGACTTGTTTTGGGTTCACCAGTGGTTTTAAGCTGAGGATAATTTTTATGTTTGCAAAGTTGACTTTGATGCCTTCTTTGCAGATAATGTGTCCTAATAGTATCCCTATAGGGGTTAGAAATATGCATTTCCTTATGTTTAGAGATAGTTGGATTTGTCAGCATCGTTCCAACATGATCCTTATCTATTTGTAGTGATCTTTCATCATAGATTATATTGTCCAATCATCGAAATATACTACCATTGTTTTGTAAATATATTCTTGAAATTTTTTGACAACAATTCTCAAAAATACTGCAGGTGCGTTTTTTAGTCCAAAAGGCATAACTCTGTAAGCCAATGAGCCAAACTCACATACAAATGTTGTCTTTTTCTGGTTTTCTTTGGCTATTGGTACTTGGTTATAACCTAAGAATCCGTATGTAAACGAGTAGCATTCATGTCCTACGACCTCATTTAATATTTCATATGCATAAGGTGTTGGAAATGGGTCTGTTAATGTGACTTTGTTTAAGTCTATGAAGTCGACACAGATCCTTAGCTTGGTTGGGTCACGTTTCTTTGGTTGAACAACCATTGGACTTGCCCATTTAGATTGGTCAATAGGGTAGATAATTCATGCTACATGCATATTATTAATCTATTTCTTGACTATCTCTTTATATTTATGAGCTAATTTATTTGGTCTCTTCTTTACAGGCCGGACATCAATTTTAATGTCAATCTTCATTTCACCCATTTCATAGACTAGACCTTTGAGATATTTGTAGTCTCTAGCGAATACATCCTGGAATTATTTTAGTAAGTTTACTATTTCTGTTGTTTGTTCTTCGCTCCAGTAGTCTCCAATTTTTGTTATTTTTGGTAGATCATCATTTGAGATGTCGAATGCTTTAGTTTTCACATTAGCATCTAACCATTCTGGTGCTTTGGCTTCATTGATTGGTCGGTTCCCTTCTTTAAATTGTGAAAATGTAGCAAGAAAGTCTGTTGCAGTCATTTATTCGATGTCTTCTTTGTCGATTGACTCAACTTTAAGTACTGTGTGAATTGGTTTTGTTGTTTTTGAATGGTATGATTTCCACACGGGGATTTCACTTAGTGAACCTCTCATATAGCATGTGCAATCGTGGGATATTAAAGAATACCCTTAATTTCCAGAGATATTGCCCCAAATTATTTTTGTTGAAACCCCCTCCCAATACTTAAAACCTTCTCCCCACCCCTTTTTATACCTCAATCCTTATAAACCACCCTACCCACCCCCACCTTAAACCCCTCATCCCCCTAATACCTGCAATATATTGGTTCAATTTTTGATAATTTTAAAACCCACAATATGAACTAACGTGATATGATATTGGTAAATAAGTGAAGCCCCCATGGATTTCCATTGAAAGCTTTTCCCTTCCGAATTTTCATTTTCCAGTTGTAGTCTTGTTGACTGTGGTGTTGTCTTGGTTTGTATGTTCTTGCATGTTATTGTCGGTCGGTCATAATTTTGTGTTAGGGTTTTGTTCCTAGTTGGGTTTATAAATGCCTTGATTTTTTTTGCAGTTTTGGCTAACTTTTCATCTTTTGGTATAAAGTTGAAGTCTTTGATAAAATTCTCTCTAAGTTCATGCCATAGGAATGTTTCACCTCGTGCTTCTTCCATTTTGTACCATTTGTTTGGTAAGTCGAATAGTGTCAATGGAAACAGGTGTGGCCATGTATGTTCGTCCTTATATCCAAGTCTTTTCCATTCTTTTTCACATGTTCTTATGTGGTCTTCCGGATCCTGCCCTTGGATGAACATAGGTATTTGGGGTTGATTGGTTAACCTTTTTCCTCCGAATCTTTCTATAAAGTAAGTTGAAGCTATTTTCCATGTCTACAATCTTGATTGATGGGTGTCCCACCATCCAGAAGCTTGTCTTGTGAAGGTTTCTACTATGCTTTGTAGTTGGTCATGTTCACCAATGTTTCTGGATACTTGTTCTATATGCATAACTAGTGATTCTCTATCTTTGTATCTTGGGATTTGTTTGATACTTACATTTTTTGGTTTTAGGGTAGGATATTCCCTGGTTTTCTTTTCAAATATTTTTGGGATGATGGAAACCAAGAAACATTGTTGGACTGGTTTCTTTTGCACTATTTGAATGGTCCAACAACCTCTTTCTTGTGTTTCGTAGTTTTTGACTTCCCAATCATATAACTATGCATCTGAGTTGTATTCTACTGAATCTTGATTGCCTAAGTGAAGTTCACCATAGACATTGGGTTTTGTGTAGTCTTCATTGTTTTGTATTTAATATAATTGTCGAATGTCAACTTCTTCATCAATAGGTTCTATCCAAGGTTCTCTTGGGATGGATGGGTACTATGACTTTTTGTCCATTCCCTTTTAGTTTTATCCTTTCCTTGTCTAAGGATATCAATGCTTTCATTTTTCTTTCCCAAGGTCAACCTACTAACACTAGGAAGGAACTAGATCCTTCCTTAGGGTCAATAATTTCAAAGTCGACTTTGGTCGATATTCCTTTGATTGCCGTATCGACATTTCTATAGACTTTGATAGGTTCAATCAGAACTTGGTTGGCTAATTTCAGGTATATTCCTGACTCGTATAGTCGAGGTCTATCCAATTGTTCCCAAGTGTCACGAGTCATAATGCTTACTTGTGAGCCGAAGTTAAGTACAACTTGTCGGACATGGTATCCTTCAATTTCTAGGTCGACAAGTGGGTCAGAATCACTTTTGTCCTTCTGGTTTAAACTACATATGTTTTTTGTTTGTTTTTCTGTATTATTGTTGTGTTTCATATTATACAGTAAGTCAATGAATCGAGATACCACTTTATCATTTTGTACTAAACATATTAATTGGTTAACTGTGCTTTGTCGACTATCATCAACTTCTTCTTGTCAAGCAAATTATTTAAATATATTCATTGCGTATTTATACAATTGTTTTTGTTTAGCTGGGTTAGGATAATCATTCTTTTATTTTATTTTTCTTATGCATGGATTATCACTCCCAATTTTTGTCCCTTGTCGGGTGACTATATGAATATTCTTTGTATTGATTACATCATGTTTTTGAATGCACGATAAGACATTAACATTTTTCTTTTTATTGATTTTATCAAGCATAGTAGGGAAATTCTCTAATGAGTGATCCCCGACTCCACAACTAGTAAAAAATTTTAAATCGGTTTTGTCCTTGTATGGGCAGTCTGCATATTGATGACCTTCTTTGTAGCATGTGAAACACTAGATGGGTCGACGTGGTCAGTTGTTGCGATTCCCAAAGAATCGAACTCAACCTCCATATCCTCCATGACGGTTGTTGAACCGACGCTCATATCTACAGCCTTTGTATATTTGATTATTCTGTTTGTTTTGAGCGTTGCTTTGCTCATTGTTATCGGTGTTCTGCGCAACTGCATTTGTCTGGTAGAATTCTTGGTAGTTTTGTCGATTTTTTAAGTTTAGGTGACAGTTGGTCGTGGCACGACTTTTAAATTCACAGATTGCACACCAAGATGCTTTACCATTCTTCATTTTAAACGGGAAATATTTCATTGTGTGTTCTCCATGTTCTTGGCAGATGTCGCAGAAGCACTTTGTCTGAACAAAACAGACGTCTTATCGACTGATGTATTATCGACAGTTATCTTTTGTATGTCCAACCATTGAGAATTTTGTGCACCAGACATATTGATTCTTAAGGTTCAGCTCTTTCAATGATTTCTGCATGATTTTGAGCTGTTCTTCCAGTCTGGTATTCGTGGGATATGTTGAGATGTCTTTGTCCATCTCCACTTGTAGATCTTTAGTAAGTGCATCTTCGTATGTTTTAAATGTCCTTAGGCTTATGTGCCTCTGAATTTTCTGTGATAGACCTATAAGGAACCACTTAATTAATAGTTGTTCATCAATTACATAATCCAGTTGGCTGAGGAGGTCTTTCCAATGTTTGTCATACTCTCGGACAGATTCTGCTGGATTTTGCGATTTTCAACTTTTTAGCTACCAGATGTTTTACATTTGGGGTTTTAAAGAACAACAAGAATTGTGCTTTAATTTCCACTTTAAATGCTTGAGGGGTTCTCTCAGTAAAGGTCATGTACCATGTTAGTGCTCTTTTCCTCAAGGAACCAATGAACTATGCCATCTGTCGATATTCAACTGTGACCTGATTTGCCTCACATGTCGACTCATAGATGAACCAATGTCATATATGATCTTTGTTGCCCTCATATATAGGGATACACGCTGATCCGTGACCCATGTCGGATTCACTGTCGCTATCTCCTCCAGGAGGTGGAAGTGGTGGGGGTGGTGGGATGTTTTGCTTCTCTCTTTGTGCAGATCTTTTGTTGGATGAACATTTGTTTCGGTTGGTTGTTTTGTTTGTCGTTTCTTCTCTGAAAAGCAGTCGATTGGGGTCGACTTCTCCTCTCGATGTCCAACTACAATTATTTGTCTGCAGTTCTGTCTGTTCTATATTCTCCAAAGTTGTATTTGGCAGGGGGAGTGCTGCTTCATGTGTCGGGTAAAGTAAGTGGATACTTTAGTTGGAAGGGTATGCCTGAAGTGTGACCCATTTTCCTTCCTCTGGTCGACGGATCACTAGATGATTATCATCATTTACTTCATCGTCTAGTCGGCTCCATATACCAAAATCACCAGCTCTTAGTCTTAGGTCTTCTTCGACAATGGCCTGTATCCTAGTACTTGGATTCATTGGAGACAAAGGCCTTATCTCTTGGGGAACTTCTATTTGGAGATCTTCTCACTGCTCTATCCACAGGTCTTCTTCCATGGGTGATGCCTCTTCATCCATGCCTTCTTCCTGTCAGTCATGACCCGAATCTAGTGGAGTTCTTTCTTGGTATGTCACCCTAGTACTCATTCCTCTTTGCAGTGCTATATCCCTTTCTCTTCTTTCTTCCCTTATTTTCAGCCTCTTCTCTCTCTCTCTATTCTCTGTAAATCCATCGTACCTTTGTGTGTCACTGTCCATTCGATTTCCTTTTTAGGTTGACTTTTCATCGCCGGTGATGGTATCTCCATTTTAGTCGACTAGAATCCTCTTCAATTTACCCCGACATATGACCAGATACCCCCCCATGGCCTACCTAACACTTTAGAAAGCTTGGATAGTTTTGTTTACTTGCTTAGGAAATATTCGCACTCCCTTTTGGCAATTAATTTCTCCCACTTCCTCTGTTTCTCTGCCCAGTTAAAATTTAGTGGTGGTTTGTGTAGTGACAGACAAGGTTCGACAATATGACCCACTCCTTTTTCTATCAGGAATTTGAACAACAAGGACGGTAAGGAGCACAAGAAATGCTTGGTAAGGACTGTATAGAATTTCTTTTGAATGGTTTCTACCAAAGTTCTTTCTTCTATATCTTGCTCCTCACAGAATTTGTCGGTGATCTTTTCAAACCACTCCGATAGGTTTGTTCTTCTCCCTCGAATCAGTTTCTCTAATAGTTGTTGGTCCTTAGTTGCTTCCAGATTTTTCATCCAGAAGTTTTTTCAAAATCCAAGGTACTGATTCTACGAACTTCTCATGAGTTTCAGTGAAAATCTTTCCTTCGCCTGAGCAGTCGTTAATCTATTTCTCCACATGTAATTCTACAAAGAATTTGCTATCTTACACTCCCACCAGTTCTTAATCTCCTGTTTAGATATTATCATATTCTTGTATTCATCTCAGATATGTACTACTGGAAACGTAACCAATGTTGTAATCTCAAGGATCACAGAGGGTTACCAATAATACACATTAAATCATACAGACATAACAGAGACAAGAGACAAGAATTTAGGTGTAGAACAACAGATTATATTATATTATAAAGGTCCATACAAACACAGAATTGAACCAATTTCTCATCTGGCTCAACAACATAATATATATGATTTACAAACAGTTAGATGTAACTACCTATCGGTTCAGTCAACCGACATGACCTTATGCGGATAACCTAATCTCTAATTAGTCGGTCAATTGACTTAGTCAGCTTACCAACTAGCTCCTCCAACATATATGTGGAGAATAATGCGGTAACTCTAGGGACTCATTTATTGGCATAGTAATGAGGCTCAGGGATAACCAAGATGCCATATTTTGGGCTCCAAACAAAGATGGAGGATCAGACAATGTAAATACTAAATAGGGATATAAGGCTACCATCCACATGATTGTAGAGAGATATGAATAATCATAATTCCATTTATTATAGTAGCTTAAAGAACCACATAAATTGAGGATATTCATGGCGCTATGACTTAAATACAAAAAAATAACATTCACTAACATGTTAAAAAGATATTGGAACAGTCATGGAAGGTATGCATTATGTAAGGAGAGCAATGAGATTGTCTCAAGTATATTTTTATCATGCCACTTCAATAGAGAAGTCTGGTATATAGTAAGGAAGCTCACCAGAGAAAAAGGAATATGGGAGGGAGAAATCCATGATTAATCCCAATTGTAAATGACATTACTGCTTCAAATCTAAAACATGTCCAAAACTAAGGTTAAGGGGTTGAAACCTGTGGGAATATATTTAATCACAAATGAGAAAATAGGGAATGGAGAGAAAATACATAGTTGACTAGGGGATGATCCCTGAAATACATTAGAGTGCAATTCCATTGAAAATATCTCAGGCCCCTTGCCTCTGCCTCCATCTGGTGCTGGTAGTCCTCCTCCACCTATTGGTGGTAGTGTTGTTGTTCCTTGATCATACTACATTTCCATAGACCTATGGATGCAAGAAAGCTAGTTCCTTGGTGGAATATAACAAGTCATACTGATCTTCTTTTGGTCATGGATTTCCGCTAGCTTGGACTCGAGTATGGAAGAAAACAATAGTCAAATTAGTGGTTTAGAACTTTGGTGTAGTCGAATTAGTGGTTTAGAATTTTATCCTCCCTCGTCTGTGTGCTTTTTTTTCAAATATCAATTGATGTTCAAGTGGATGTAGTATTCATGTGCAATCGAATCCAATTTAGTGTCTAGGGAACTATTCCAAAACAAGAATGAAAAATGTAATACATTTGGGATTCCAATTTTGGCATTAAGTGCACCATTCTTGGAATCCAACCAACACAATTACCTAAGGGGATTTCTAAGGGCTCAATCCACTCAATACCAACCGATAAAATTTCCTAAGGGGATGTCTAAGAGGCCAATCACATAAGTAGTTACTTAAATAAGGGATTAATCCACTCAATACTAACCAAATATCATAGGTAAAACCAAGTATTAGGCTCTTCCACATGAATAAACCCTCACTTTCACTATCTTGCATAATCAATGCCAAGAAGTATGGGACCTCCAACAAAAACAAGAAGGTTGGGGTATATGTTCCCATTTTTCATTATGCATTGAATAATGGAATGCCAATGTTTTATTAATTAATATTATGCACACTATTGAATAATTATATGATCTTAACCATAGACTTGTTCCATGTTGCACTAATTAACAATATTGATAAGGAATACAACTTAGTTTATCGTTAAAATTTTCCAATTAACGTGGTAATCTATATATAGTAGTTGATGCAATAAAATTAACACATCCAACTTTATATCATTGAAATATGATAAATGAATTCTAGGTTACCACATGTTTGTATACATTATTAATGCAATAAATTAAATATTATTTAGATAAAACAAGAGAAATATCCATAGAATCGCATAAAACATAATGGCCTTGCAAATGTAAATTTATTACCAATCAAACCTAACAAATATGATCCATTGCTTGATAAACAAAATAAGAAGTTATGGGCACATATCCATTTATTTTATGCATAATGATATTCACAAACCTCCACAACAACAAATATAAAATGATAAATGAAATAAATAATTATAAATGGTATTGAAGATGGAGACCAAATCAAGAAAAAACCCATGTGCTAAGGGATTACCTTCATCTTATTTCAATTGACCATGAATATGTGATGTTGAGGCATTAAGGAATTTTGAAGTAATGGAAATACTCTACAAATGGTAGTAAGCGAGATATCAAAGGAAATCATGAACACATGGTCACTCATATTCCATTAGGGGTAGTAAGAGAGATATCAGAGGGAATCACCATTAGGGTCACTTATATTCATTAGGGTTCATTGTCAGTATTCATTGTTTGGATTCATGTAATGCATTTAGACTCGCTCAAATGTCATTAATATCACTCAAACTTTGTTGAGGACAAGTGAATGTCATCATCAAATACAACATATAGTGCATAAACATCATCTTCGTCCTTGTTATCATCATTGTTAGAGCATCATACCACCTAGTACCATGGTCACATACACCTAGGACACACTTGCATTTCTCTTGTACTCATCTCTTATGGTCAAAACCTTGGTTATGTTGGTCTAGCAAGGTATTTTTGTGTTTTGGACTCATAAATGCACCCAAGCACCCTAATTTGAGCATTCGAGAGACACATGCATCCTCATTAATGACTTCCCATACCTTTTTTCTCTCCCATCCCTTAAAAAAGGGAAACTGGTTGACTAGAGGCGCTCATGCATGTATTTTGGTGGTTTTTGGCTCTTTTGGACCATTTATTTCTACCTAGAGACACTCCAACATGCCTATACTACCATCATTTATGTCCTTGCATGCTCTAGCCATGTTCACATGAGCATTCGTGACTATTTGAGGTGGTTTGGGAGCTCATTGGTCCACCTAGGGGGGTTTTGAGGTCTAATCTAATCTTGCCACATGTATGCATCCAAATTGCATCCAAAGGATAACTATTTTCTCCTATTGTAATATAAACATGTTCCAGATATATTTACATGTTGGAAATTCATAATAAACTCTATTATTGATACCATTTCTATGTGTTAATTTCACTCTTTTCATTGTTTTCTGCATAATTTGTGAGGATTACCATAGCTCCTAGATATTTTTTGAATCATATTTTGACATGGTATCAGAGATATTTGGATATTCAAACCAAATACATAGCATTTGAGTTGCTATCTAGGGTATTTTCCAAAGCAAAATTGTGTGTTTGCATTACAGGTACATCCATTATTTATGCCACTCATTGCATAAGAAGGAATGGAGATAACTCATGTATTTCTTACCCCATTCAACTATTTCAAATGGAAGGACAAAATGGTGATCCACTAAGGTCGAAAGGCCTTTAAAGAGTCACCATGGGAACTATGACTGAGCCCAACTCTATTGTGGAGAAATCGATGTACTTCAATAGACTGGATGAGGAATTCAATATCCTTTGTCTTAGTATTTCGAGGGATACTGTATTCCATGTAGACAATATAACTACAACCAATGAATTCTATCTCAATATCAAGTCACTTTTTTGGAAGACTGATGAGATGAGAGGCCACCAACTCGAAAATGCGTTGATCTCATTGAGCCCAACTCACTTTGAGACAATCCAGGATTTATTCACAATGTTCAAATCATTGGTGCTTCAGCTCAAACAATTGTGGCATTGAGAAGAAATAGTATAAAATGATCTTGTCCATTCTTTCAAAGCTAGGGCCTGATTATTCAGTGTTTGTGTCAGCATTCCACTCAAGCAAGCTCATAGCTCGAAATTGGAGAATTCCTTCACTAGAAGACTTCATGGAGTTACTGACTCAAGAAAAAGACAAGTTGGTGCAAATGGATACCCTTGAATCCACCAAGGATAAATCCATTTCTATAGGAGCTTTGAATCCAGCCAAAGGAAAGAAGAAAGCCATAGATTCGAAGTAGCAAGAGAAGAAGAAGCAGGAGAAGCCCAAATCTTCAGATGGGGTTTTGAATCCTAGAAAGGAAAGAGAGGAGAAGAAGCAAGAGAAGAGAAAATTCACTTATGTTCACAAATTTTGGCATCCAAAAAGTGCATACATGAAGAAAACCATTGACATGATAGTGCAACTCCTTGAGAAGAACAACATCCCACTACTAGAAGGCGCAAGGAAGAAAGAGGGAGGTTCAATATCAAAGAACAAGGAAAGATGCCATGATTTGGTTGTTGGATCTTCAAGATATATTCCTTCATAATAGATTCAGGTGCCTCCAGGAACATGGCTTCCATGCATGATTCCTTATAGTGGTCCATCTGTCCTCATGGGTAAGAAATCCAAGACAAAGGGATTGGTAGGATTGATCTTGAAGATGGGTACTTAAACAATGTGTTCTTTGTGCCCTGATATTGCAGTGAACCTACTCTCTATCTATTAAATGGCACACAAAGGTATATCCAAGAGAGTAACATTTACTCAAAATTATGCGGAGATCTCAAAAATATCTACATTCCAAGTGTTGTAGTGGGTTTTGCTGACCATGATTCAAGAATCTACAAATTCTCTCACTTCCTTCCATACTCCCAAGGGAATGCGCTATTGTCACATGCCAATGAAACCATAAAGTTTTGGCATGAGAGATATGGAAATCTCAATTACAAGTACCTTCAATCACTAAGCAAGGAAACCATTGTGGAAGGTTTTCCTAGCATCAAGTTTTCCAATGGCACTTGCAAAGGGTGCATAGTGGGGAAACATCTTGAGCGCAAATATGAGAAAGGAAAGGAAAGGAGGGTTGTCCAATTGCTTGATATGATCCATTCATATATCATAGGGCCTCTTCCCACACCCTCACATGGGAATTCAAGGTATATGTTGACTTTCATAGATGATTTCTCAAGGTACTACTGGGTGTATTTTCTCAAGCTAAAATATGAAGTTTTTGAGACTTTCAAAGTGTAGAAAGGTTTAGTTGAGAATGCATATGGGAACAAGATCAATTTTATTAGGAATGAAAATTGCAAGGATTATTTCAATAAGAATTTGCTGCGTTGTGAAGAATGTGGCATCCAAATGCATCATTATGTGCCCTACACACCACGGCAGAATGGTGTTGCAAAGCGCAAGAATAGAGATCTCAAGGAGATGGCTACATGTATGATGGAAGCAAACGATTTGAATCCTAAGGTTTGGGATGAAGATATCAATTGTGCTGCATATGTTTAGAAAAGAGATGGATGTATTTTCTCAAGCTAAAATCTGAATTTTTTTAGACTTTCAAAGTGTAAAAAGATTTAGTTGAGAATGCATATGGGAACAAGATCAAGGTTATTAGGACAGAAAATGGAGAGTATGTCAACAATAATTTGCATATTTTTTAATAATGTGGCATCCAAATGAATTAGTCAGTTCCCTACACACCGCAACATAATGGTGTTGCAGAGGGAAATAATAGATCTCTCAAGGAGATGGATACATGCATGATGGAAGAAAATTATTTGAATCCTAAGCGATGGGATGAAGCTATAAATTTTGATGCATATGCTTATAAAATATCTCCACACAAATAATTGGAAGGTAAAACTCCATTTGAGGCTTGGAGTGGTCACAAGGCCAATGTTTCTCATTTCAGGGTTTTTGGCTCAAAGGCTTGGACTAGAATTCCTCTAGAGAAGAGAAAGGCCTTTCAAACACAAATAAAGGATTCCATTATGATTGGATATGATGAATATTCAAATGTATACAATCTCTTTTATCCCTCATCTCAAAAAAAATTCATCGAAAGGAGTGTACAGTTCGTAGAAGAGCCCATGTAGGAGATCGAACTAGCTCAAGGGGAATGATCAAATCCTCAACTCCATGATGATGTAAGTGATGATTATTCCTATTTTTTTTATTATTATGATATTTTTGATGATTATTATGACATTTATTCAGATAATGACTCACCCATTCGGCCAAAGTGGGTTGAAAAAACCATACAAGCAGCTGGTGATCTTGTTGGAGATCCACTAGACTCTAGGAAGACTAGATCTCAATTTCACAATGATTTCTCTACTTGTGAATTGAATATTTCAAAGAGATGATTTATTATGGTTGATATTATCCTTATACATATCAGAAATTAACGCTTGACCCAATATTGCAAACAACCATGCAAGAAGAGTTCAAGTCTTTGCAAGACAATGAGACTTGGGAACTAGTTCCTTTTCCCTCCAAGAGGAAACTAGTGCAATGCAAGTGAGTAAATAGGACAAAAGTGGCTGATTATGGTTCTAATATCAAGTACAAGGCCATGTTTGTTTCCAAAATCTTCTCACAATTCCAAGGATTGTCCTATATAGAGACATTTGCACAGGTTGCAAAGATGGACTCTATAAGGCTAGTTTTAGCCATTGTTGCATCTAAGTGATGGGAGGTTCACCACATGGATGTGAAGAGTGATTTTATTGACCTTCATGAGGAGATATATATGAATTATCCTGAAGGTTTCATTCATGATCCTTCACTTATTTTCAGGTTGAATAAGTCTCTATATGGACTCAAGCAAGTCCACAGGGCTTGGTATGCCAATATGGACAATTTTCTGGTATCGCTTCACTTTGAAAGATGTAAATATGATCCTAATGTATATTTGCAGAATGTTGGTGATTTATTTCAGGTTATGTTAGTTTATTTTGATTATAGGAAGTTGAATTGATGATATAGGATCAATAAAGTCTTCATTGCACACTGAATTTTCCATGACTGACCATGGATTGTTGAAACAATTCTTGGCTTTGAGATTGAGAAATATGATGCAAGGATGAAGTTAATCCAACAAAAGTATGACCCATACCTATTATTAAAGTTCAAAATGGTTTAATTTAAGGCATCCAAGTGTCCATTCCTTTCAGAAATAAAACTAGGTGATTTTGGTGCATCTCCATTGGTGGACAACTCATTGTACAAACAACTATTTGGGGACTTGTTGTATATTAAACACTCTTGACATGATTTGGAATATGATATAGGTGATGTTGCAATATATATGCAGGAAAATCATGAGATCCATTGGAAGGATACAAAAAGGATATTTTATTATGTGGAAGGAACCAATCATTTCGGGGTACACTATGTTGCTGGTTCTTCACTAGAACTAGTTGGATTTAATGATTTTGATTGGGCTAGAGATTCCATTGATAGAAATTCCACTTCAGGTTATGCCTTCATTCTTTCACATGGTCCCATAATGTATTCAATAAAAACTAGCACAATGTATCCCTTTTAATAGTTGAGGCTAACTATAAAGGAGCAGTGAACGCAACGTATAGAGGAGCAGTGAACATGACTACACAATGTGTGTGGTTGTAAGGTATTCTTGGGGAACTTAGTTTTGCATTTGATTCACCCAAAGTCATTTGGTGTGACAATAAAAGTAAAATCAAGATTTCCACTGATACATTGCAGAGATAGAGGACCAAGCACATTGAGATACACATGCACTACATCAGGAGCTTGGTGCATGATTAGGTGATATCATTGCAGTATTGCCCATTTGTACAACAAACTGCTGACATCTTCACCAAAAGCTTAATAGAGATGACAATCACCTTTCTAATATCCATTCTTGGAGTGGTTGACACATGGTGTTGAATGATATTAACTTTCATATTTTTCTCTATGTCCATTTTAGAGGGGAGGTTTTGTTCCCATGATTTTTTCCTCCTTACCTTGGTTATATGGACAAATAATGTTTTGTAAGAGGTGACTTGAGCCTTAGTTGCCAAGGACTAAATAATGTGATGTAATTACAATAAGTCAAGATTAAGTGGGGTGTTAGAGCATCATACCACCTTGTAACATGGTAACATACACCTAGGCCACACTTTCATTTGTCTTATACTCATGTCATACGGTCCAAAACTTAGTTGTGTTGGTCTAGCAAGGTATTTGTGTATTTTGGACTCATAAATACACCCAAGAACCCTCATTTGATGATTTTGGAGACACATGTGCCCTGATTAATAGCTTCCCAGTCCTTGGTGCACTCCCCATCCCTAAAAATAGGGAAACTAGTTTACTAGAGGCTTCCATGCATGTATTTTGGTGGCTTTTTGCTCTTTTGGACAATTTATTGCTTCCTAGAGCCACTCCCACTCACCCATGCACTCCACCACACCTAAAATACCCTCATTTATGTCCTATCATGCTACATCCATATTCACACTAGCATCCATGACCATTTGAGGTGGTTTGGGAGCTCATTGGTCCACCTAGGGGGGTTTTGAGGTCCAATCTAAGCCCGCCACATATATGCATCCAAATTGCTTCCAAAGGATAATTCTTTTATCCTATTGTAATATAAAAATGTTCCAGAGATATTTACATGTTGGGAAGTCATAATAAACTCTTTTATTGACACCATTTATGTGTGTTAACTTTAATTTTTTCATTGTTTTCTGCATAATTTGTGAGTAATATTGATTTGTGAGGATTCCCTTAGATCCTATATATTGTTGTGAATAATATTTTAACATCAAAAACATAATTTTTATAATTTTCATTATGGTCACTCATATGCCATTAGGGTTCATCGTCACTTATATCCATTTGGATTTATGTCATGCTTTTAGAGTCACTCAAATGTTTTCAAGAACAAATGAATGTCATTGTAAAGTAATTCATACATTGCATCAACATATTCATCATCATCGTTTTCATCTTCATCATAACTGTTGACAAAATTATCTTCATGGTGATTTAAAAAGGTTTAAGGGAAGGAGATATAGCCCAGTTCAAACTTATTTTTTGACATGACTAAGGGTTCACAAGCGAGGCGCTAATGAAAATAGGAAAAATTCCCATATGTTTATAGGTCATGTTAAATGCAAGTAAAAATGGTGGATGAAGTTCCTTGCAGTATTTTGTAAAAGGATCAACAGTCTAGATGTGAGAATTAATGAGATCGACGACAGACAACGAATCCGCTAGATGAAGGTGAACGTTTTATAACATTGATGAAATTTGGAGAAATGACCGATGGAGTGTGTTAAAGGTAGGAAATTATCAATGGTGCATGTTCGAAGCAGGGAAGATCAATGGAAAATATTCTTTCCACATTTTCAACTAGCAGGGAAAATGAAAAGGGAAAGTGGTAGTGGAATTTTTACTGCTTTCCATGTGGTGAGATAAGGATCATTCCATTGGTTGAAAATTTGTAATGGAACACCGCCTCTCATGATCCCGAAACCACCTTATGTGATATTATAAAAATAAAAGGGGTTATGTGGAAAAGGATATTTCTCATTTTGCACTCGAGGATAAATATGTGCCAACACATTTGGAACCCAAAAGAGAGATACTCATTTTGTACTGAGCAGTTTCGACTTTAATAAAAAAAATTGCAGAGTGAAGCAAGAACTTTAAAAAAAAATATTTTTGTGTTTTTATTTTATAGTATGTAGTAGGATTTTATACTATATATGTTGTTCCTGTTATCTACTTCCATAATGTTATCTTTTCATGCTTGAATGAGATTCTGTTGAACAAGAATTCATAGCATGAATGAGATTTTGTTGAACAATAATTCATACTTATATGCTCTGGTTCATAAGATTCAAGTATTCACAAATTTTTTTCTCTAAATTTAATATTGGATTCATCTTTATTTGATGCCCATATTAATGGATTGTCCATCATTTGTCTATTACCACCAACAATCAAGAACCTGACTATGAAATAATAGTTAACCCGCCTTTGTGAAAAACTACATTATCAAATCCCTCTTTATCTTTAATAATTTATGATTTTGACTCCATGCCTAATGGTATCCTCTTGTTTCAACCATTTCCATTATTGATTCAGTTTATATAAAAATATATTTGGCCATTGTATTTACTTGTTGAGAGAGCCCTCTCTAGTAGGAAAGAATCCAACTTTCCTCCTAAATATTGGTTTGAAAGGCTACCTTGGAGATATCCTTCCACAACCAAAGGGTAAATTCTTAGTGATAAGAATCATCATCATCAAAATCAACATATATAAGTAAATAATCAATAATATCATGGTCATCATCGTCCTCATCAAGAAATACATCATTGTTGATAGGGTCACTCCTATACCACTATGGTTCATCTTCAGTCATCATAATTTCAATCCATGTCATATTGTTACAGTCACTCAACTTCCATTAAGGTCACTCAAATTTTGTCGACGATAATTGAATGCCATTATAGTCATTTAGGTAAATGTTGTTACATACATTTAAGTTCCATTAGGATCAATCAATATCCAAAAGTATTATTGCATGCATCATCATCATGGACATCGACGTTGTCAACATGATCATCATCAATTCCATATGGCACATCAACATCATCTTCATCGCCATCCTCGTTGTCATCATCATTTTCATCATCAACAAAATCATTGTCACCATTTTCATTATGGTCAATCATATTCCATTAGAGTTCATAATAACTCATCTCCATTAGGGCTCATGTCATGTAATTGTTAGGGTCCTTTAGATGTCATTACAATCATTTCAGTGATAATAGGGTTGTTTAGATGACATTACAAACATTTATATGCCATTAGGATCAATTAGGACCCAAAAGTGCTACCACATGAATAATCATAGTTGACATCAACATCGTCATCATCATCGTCATCGTAGTCATCATAAACGTCATGAAGTACATCATCATCACCATCAATATAATTGTGATAATAATGGGCAAGGAATCCTATTTCCTTACAATAATGGATGATATAGTCTTATAATTATAAAATCATATCCATAGCTCTATCATAGTTATTGTAATGCACCATCATTATGTTTTTAGGGTCAATTAGATGCCATTAGTGTCTATCAAATGTTGTTGGGGACACTTAAATGCCATTAGAGAAATTTAGGTGACATTAAGGTAATTTACCCCTCATAAGGTTCAATCAAGATCCAAAAGTGCCATGATTATAGTAATTTAGGTGCCACTACAATAAATCAATATCCATAAGTAATATCACATGAATCATTATCATTAACATTGATATCGTTGTCATCATAAACATCATCATCAATATATTTTCCATAATGAATCATCAACATGATCATCCTCATGCTTTAATGGTGAGTCAATTTCCATTAGAGTCACTCAAATGTTTTTAGGGACAATTAGATGCCATTAGGGTCATCTAGGGGATATTATGGTCAATTTGATGTCATTAGGGTGAATTATGTTTCCATTATCACCAATAAATATCAAATAGTGCTATAATCAACTACATCATCATTATTAACATCAACATCGTCGTTGTTATCAACATCCTATTAAATATTGTATATACATATTTATTATTGTCAATATGCATTGTCATCAAGAGAATCATGTCGTTAGGTGCATTTTGATGTAATTAGGGACTGTAGGATTCCATTATGGTTATTTATGATTAATTAGGATATCTTATATTCCAAAATGGCCATTTAAGTGCTACTTATGTCAACATGCTTGGCACTATCCCTAGTGTAACATTGGGGTTTTACTGGCACTTTTTGGGTGTAATTACTTTCGAACTTCCTAGCACAATTCTTGGTAATATGCATGGCTCTCTACCTGGTGCTATGCTTGACCCTTTTATTGGGGAAATTCATGGTGCAATACCTTCTAAAATTCTTGTCGCAATTCATGGTTCTATGTCTGGCTCTCTACATGAATTTATACCTGGCACTATGCCCAGTGAAATTCCTAGCACAATTCCTTCTGAAATTCTTGGCTATTTTCCTAGTGCAAATTTTGGTGCAATGTCAGACACTTTTTAGGCACAATTCCTGGTGCAATTCCTTTCTAAATTTTTGGCACTATTCCAGATGTTATACCTAGCACTATGTTGGATGTTTTCCAGGTGCACTTCTTATCTCTATACTTGGCGCTATGTCGGACATTTTTCCCAGCGCAATCCATGAATCTATACATAGTTCTATGTTTGGTTCTATTCTGGATGTTATTTTGGAAGCTAATATAGGTGTTACTTGGGATGCTATTATGGAATCCAATTAGGACGATAATTAGGACACTAACTTGGACGCTAATTGGGGCGCTCGATTGAAATTTTCTTGGTGTCCCTAAATATCCTTGATAAGTGAGATAAATCTCACCATAACTCAAAAACCAAACATCCAATGGGAAAAAAGTCATTTCTATTGTATTTGTGACATTTGATTACCACTTGGTACACCATGGTCCCATGGCTTAATGGTGGCTTCATGGACCGAACATTGTCTATTTTAACAATTGTTTAAACTAGAGTTTTGATCATTGACGTTTAGTGAAATATCTGATGATAGGATACAATTTTTGAAAATGTGACCAACAGGTTCTTGGGAGTCTCATTCATCTCTCCCTTTCTGAAAAAACCTACAAGAGGCAACGAAACTCAATTACATTGCTCAGTTTGGTTTTTATGCTCTTGGTTGAAATTTTCCTGTTGTCCCTAAATGACATTGGGAAGTGATATGCAACTTACCATAACTCAACAACCAAGGATATGATGGAAAAACTACCAGTTTTATTGGTTTTGTAACATTCAAATACCCCTAGGGACACCCCTTTCTAGTGGCTTCATGGACCAAACCTTGTCTATTTTGACGTTTTTTCTAAACTAGGGTTATGCTCGGTGACATGCAATGCAATTTATGCAATAGGGAAATATTTTGACTTCATATCACTAGGGCTTGTGTGAGGTGTTTATTTATGAGAAATATCAACAACCATTCTTTAGGAGAATGGAAAACATAGTCAGGGGCTAGGTGGTTGAACAACATTCAGTTTGGGACTGAAACTCATCGTGGGGCTGAGAACCATTCTCTAGGAGAATGTAAGATTTGGTCTAGGACCAATTGGTTGATCAACATTCAATATTAGATTGAAAATCAACCTAGGGATGAGATCCATTATCTGGGAGAATTAAAGAACCTGTTAGGGCCCAGGTGGTTGATCAACATTCAGTCTAAGACTAAAACTCATTCTAGGAATGAGAACCATTCTCCAGGAGAATATAAGACCTAGCAGGGACCTGGTGGTTGATCAACATAATTTATTTTGGGGTTCAATCTCAACCCGAGGTTAATAATCATTCTTTAAGAATGGAGGAACTTAGTCAGTTACCAATATGTTGACCTCGGTCAACCTTCATCTTGGGGATGAATAGCTTGGTCAAGGAGCAAGAAAGTCCTAGACTAGGTCTACGAAAGTGAGTTTCTCCTTTTATTGGATAGTTGGATATGATACCTTCTCAAGGGACTGGCCACCCATTGTTGAAGTACCTACAACACGACCTTGGTACCATTGAGGAGAACGATGTGTACAATGAACATATTCCTTATTTATGATGATGTACTTTGATTTGACTTGTATGAATCATGAAGACCAATAATAATTTTTTATTGTGGTCATAAAACCACCTAAAGGTTTTGATAAAATTTTTGTGCCATTTAGATCATCAAGTAATGACTCCAATATTATTGATTCAGTAAAAGAGGAATGAAGATACACACTGAACAAATCAAACCACACAGGAAACAGATGAGTATAACTTAGATAATTATAGTATCATTCTCATTAATTAGTCCAGTGTTACAATAGTGTTACATAAGGAAGAATTCGAATTCATTAGGGAGGAATTCGAATCTACCAACTGGATGTTCATGTATCTGATTGACTAGCTAACTAATGGTGTCTCATTTAATATCGGAGTCCAAATGGGTAACTCCACATGTCTAATCAAGTCCAACAATAAATAATAAGCAGTTAACTCAGTCTAACTGAAGTGGTAGGTGATAAAAGGTTCCTTATCCACATGCATCCATGATAAAATAATTGTGATCTAACTGAATGTAATTGGAAAATAACTAATCTTAACTAGTTCCAACTCCAATTGACTGAAGGAGGTTGGTGTCAGGACTCCCAATGGATCCTAAAATGTAGGGATTGGTCTAAGAGGTGCCTAAACTGATGCATGCAAGTGAAGTCAGTGGAAGTTAGCCTCTAGAAATGTTCCCCACACTCTAGTAACCATTACATGTGGCCCCATTAGGACAAGTGGACCTAATGGTACTAATGGACCCAATTAATTAAATAAAACTCCTAAGTTAGGATAAAATAATTTAATAGACATTTTGTTCAAGGGAGGATTATAATTCCTAACACCCCCCTGAATCCTAACTTGGACAACTATGGGCCCTGGAAACAAGGCCAAAAGTCACCCATGTACAATCTAAAAGAAAAAAAATGTTGCTTAATAAACTGAGGTAATAGGGGAAAACCAAATGTGAACCCCCCCACCTCAAAATAAGCACAAATAGGAACTGAGAGTCAAGCCTCAACACCTAAAAGAGACCTAAGAAAGGAAAATCTATTTTTTGTGAAGGACTTGGTGAAAATATCTAGAATCTGATCCTATGTAGGACAATAGTGCAGTGTGATGGTTTTGTCATGCACTAGTTCCTGAATGTAGTGCATGTGAACCTCTATGTGCTTTTTCCTCTACTTCTGAATTGGATCACTAGAAATTTTTATTGTACTCTAGTTGTCACAATAAATATCCACTGTATATGAAGTATGAATCCCGAACACTGTCAATATGCCATGTATCCAAACTACCTGAATAGCTGCATTCACATCTCCTCGATACTCTGCTTCTTCTGAAGAGATGCAAGTGTTGTTTGCTTCTTGCTGAACCAACAAACTGGCCTAGATCCAATCATGGATACAAAACATGAGGTGGATTTCCTATCATTTCCATCTCCTTCCCAGTCTGCGTCTATGAATCCTATGAGATCAAGTTGTGCTCTAGCTTCATAGTGGATCCCATAATATACAGTACCCTGCACATAGTGCAAGATCCTCTTTGTTTCCTTCTAGTGTAGATCATGTGGCTCCTACATGTACATGGAAGCAACACTCACAACATAGGATATGTCTGATATTGAATGTGTGAGATACAGAAGGCTCCCAATGAGTTATCTGTAGAGAGTGCTATCTACCAAAGGTGTGGAGCCACCTTCTTCAAGCCTGATGCCAGATAGAAAGGGATAAGGGGATTCCTTGAAATCCTCCATGTGGAATCTCCTAAGCATGTTTGATGAATACTTGGACTATGATATCATGATTCCTGAATTCTTTTGACTTACTTTGAGACCAATGAACTGTCTTAACAGTCCTAGGTCATTCATAAAAAATACTTTGTTTAGAGCATACTTGATGCTTCTCAATCTAGCCATAGAGATTCTAGTGATGAGAAAGTCATCCACATACAATAAAATCAAAATCAAGAACCCCTATTTCTTCTGCACATAGACATTGCAATCTGATTTGCACCTTTCAAATTTCTGAGATAGGAGGAAGGCATCCATCTTGGAGTACCATGCCCTTGGGGCTTGTTTGAGTCCATACAGTGATTTCCACAGTATGCAAACTATGGAAGGATCATTAATAAAACCCTCGGGTTGTTTCATATATATCTCTTCCTCCAAATCACCATGGAGGAAAGCACTTTTCACATCCATGTGATGTACCTCCCATAGTTTGGAAGCTGCTACTAGAGCGAATGTATCAGTATAGTCCAAGCCTTTAACCTGAGAGTATCCTTTGGCCACCAAATGAGCCTTTTACTTGGTTGTGGTTCCATCTAAAGCTATCTTGGTATTGTAGATCCATTTTAATTGAAGAAGCTTCCTTCCTGGAGGTAAGGAGACAAGTTCCCAAGTTTTATTGTCATGTAGCAAATCAAACTCCTCATCCATGGATACCTACCATCTAGGGCCATGGAAATATTCCTTGAAGGATTGAGAATATGACCCCAAAATCATAAAACACCTCTCAGGAAGAAGTGGATATGTGTGGGACAGCGAAATACTCTCCTTCTGATATTGGGACCTCATTCTTCTCTTGTCATCTGGATCACCAACACCATTTCCAGCTTCTTCTATGAGTTACTGAGCCCATTTAGGTTTATTAAATGAGGTAGATGTTGTATCTGGATCTTGATCTCTTTGAGGTGTAAGCTTAATATTTGTATCATGCCGATGTTCTTCCTATACTGAATCTAAACCTGAAATGTCAAGAAATAAAACTGTATCTGCAATCGGAAGTGAAGGAATGTTTATACCTTCATCTGCTTTGAATAGAAGCTGTGGTTGTGATGGAACTATGTATGGCATGGAATGAGAGAAAATATAATCCTTGGAGGCATGATCAACAATTTCTTTTGCTAGAATGTCCCCAGTTGAGATATTTGTGATCTCTACTTAGTCAAGTCCAAACGACGCTTGCTTTGGTGAGCCAATGTGACTTATCTGATATATAGATAACAAATTAGCTACAAGAGAGGGCAGATAGAGGACATATTTGAACTCACCATGCTAGATTTTGATGGTGCCTCTTCCTACTACTGGAATTTGGGAATCATCTCCCATGTGAATAATGGGCCCTTCTTTGAGGTTGAGAGTGGAGAAGGAATCCTTGGAGGAAACCATGTGGTTGGATGCTCCAGAATCAATCAAATAGGATGTTGACTGAGGTAGGCCAACTTTCATGGCATGGCATCTTTCATGTCCATCATCAGACTTATTTTCTCTTTGTGGGAGAGAAATTTGATTCTAATTGAGGAGAGGAGTCAATTGATCTACTTGCTTCTTCATACAAGAGTCTTCAAGGTGAAAACCCCTCATACAATAGGGACACATATTCTTTTCGAACTTATTTTTCTTAGAGCTGAAGGCTCCTTCAAAAGTCTTTTGATTATGTTTAGGATTCAAATCAGTTGCTTTCGGCTCCTTATTCTTTGATTTCCCTTTATCTTCTGCTTTAGTAGAGTTTGTCACTAGGAGAGATTGATATTTGGAGGTCTTGATGACTCCCATCTGGATTAGCTTCTCTTTCTCCTTGATTAAGGACTCGAGAAAGGAATCAAGTGAAGGAATTTTCCAACCCAGAAAGGAATACCTTTTGGAATGGAATATTGAAACACATACATAATACTTGGGGATGATTTTATTGAGAATGGAGAGCACATTTTTCTCATCATTTCTTTCTATTCTGCACTATCTGCATTGAAGTGCAAGAGAATTGAATTTAGTAAATAATTTCTCTATAGTTTTGAAGTTGCTGGGATGCAAGGTTACCAGCTCATTCTATAGGATGTGTCCCTGAAGGTCATCTTGTTTTCCAAACAAGTCTTCAAGCTTCTCCCAGGATTCTCTAGGAGTCCTCAAACCTTCAAGGTGGAAGAGGAGATCTTTAGATATATGAGTGCATAGATAACTAAAATATTCATCTAAGCAGTTCAGAAACTTGTTTCTCTCAACTGGATAATGGGGCTTAACTTCCCTTCCAACTATTATCCTGAAGTACCCCTATTTGCGCAAGGAAACCTGCATATCTCCCCTCCAATCAAGATAATTGAAGGGTGTTAGGATCCAAGGAGTAAAAGGTCGAGAATCCAAAATTCTCCTACTGGAAAAACACAAATATTCACACAAGCTACGTAGCACCTGTATAATTTCACTACAAAACACTAAAACATTTGAACTATGTTAGAATATTTCCTTCCCTCTCGACATGAACACTTTCTTAGGTTCTATCACACCAGCACCTCCACTCTGAATAAATTCATAGGAATAAAGGTACCCTTTGTGGGACTTATGTGGAAACCCAAATGCTTTTGGTGTTCAATGGATAGTAGACAGACATGAATCTTGCTTGAAATGGCTCTGATACCATGTTAAAATTATTGTGTCATTTATATCGTCAAGCAGTGAGTCCAATATTATTGATGCAGTAAAAGAGGAATGAAGATACACACTGAAAAAATCAAACCACACATGAAATAGATGAGTATAGCTCAGATAGTTACAGTATCATTCTCATTAATTAATTTGGTGTTACAATAGTGTTACATAAGGAAGAATTCAAATTCATTAGGGAGGAATTCCAATCTACCAACTGGATGTGACTGTATCTGACTGACTAGCTAACTAATGGTTTCTCAATCATTATCGGAGTCCAAATGGTTAACTCCAGAAGTCTAATCAAGTCACACAATTAGTAATAAATAGTTAATTGAGTATAATTGAAGTGGTAGGTGAGCACATGTACCGTATCCACATGCATCCATTCATAACTAGCACTAACTAAGCTGATTGTGTCTAACTGAATGTAACTATAAAATAACTAAGCTTAACTATTTCCAACTCCAACTTACTGAAGGAGTTTGGTGTCGGGACTCCTAGTGGCTCCTAAAATGTAGGTATTTGTCTAGGAGGCGCCTAAACTAATGCATGCAAGTGCAGCCAGTGGAAGTTAGCCTCTAACAGTGTTCCCCACACTCTAGTAACTGGTACATGTGGCCCCATTAGGCCAAGTGGACCCAATTAATTAAATAAAAATCCTAAGTTAGGCTATATCCATGCTATATCCCTTTTGGTATGCATCCATGAAGAATCCAATATATATCCAATAAGGATCCATATTCAATATATGTATCCAATGATATAATGGGAGGATGAGGGAAGTATTTGGTAACAAAGCTTTAAGAGTGCATGTTGTTGTTGTAAATGTAACTTCAGAAGATATTCTATTTTATATTATTATTGTATTTTTTTGTACCCATGTTGAAGACATTTTTGCTCCAGTCGAGATCTCATTATTATGTTTATTCATTGAGATAAAACCTCTGTTGTAAGTTGGGGCAATAGTCCCTGGAATAAATAAAGGAAAATGTATTTTTTGAGTATCCAAATGTAAATTCCTCCCTACTAGGTTAAGAGGTCATCTGAATCAGGTTTCAATTCAGTCACATGATGTGTATAAATAGGTAGGCACCCTTCCTCATTTAGACACACACTCACTCACTCTCAAGTGCACATTAGGAGAGAGACAGAGAGAGGACAAGTTCACTAGAGGAGAAGGAGAGAGAGCTGTAGAAGACTTCTTATTCTTGGGTTTTTCCATCTTGTGATATTGTATTAGTGATAGAACTATTCTTATGAATTTTGTGATGTTTTCTCCTTTATGGTTTCCCTGAGGAAAATATTTGTGTCTTGTGTATATTGCTATGCTTGTTATTATTTCAGATAAAAATCCTAATCAATTTGAATTAAATTATAAAATACAATATGGTATTAGAGATACTCTGAAAGAAGGCACTATGCAGCAGAAAAAACTAGGGATTCCTTGTTCAAGGTATTCTCTCCACATACCATCAAGAAAAGAGGGCTAGGATAACTCGCCCTAGGAGGGTGCATCTTTTTGAGGAAGAAGAATCAAATTTGAAGAAGTTTCTTTTTTACCTAGACACTAGTGTTGGGAGAAACTAGGGAATCATATTTTTGGATTTTCCCTCCACTCAATTGAGAAAAGGACCTCACTGAGCAACTCACCTCAAGGAGGCGCATCTTTCTATCCAAATAGAATTTGAAGACTCCAAGTTTGGAAAATTAGGGTTTCTTTATGGAACCCTAGGTCATCCATCTCTAGAACCATGTTGGGCATCTCAAATTGGTAAGATCTAAATATATTCTATTTCCATTTTAGGTTCTCATTTTAAAATCACTTTTCACACCCATCTTGATGATAAGCTTTGGGGAGCTGACAACTTCTGAGCATTGAAGTATAGGATCTCCCTAATTCTTGAAGAAAATTATTTGAACAAGTGTATCAATGAGGAATTTCCAGCTCCAGAGGGAGATGAAGCTATGTCTATCCACAAGAAGAACTTGGTCAAGGCTAAGAGATTCATTGCAGATTCTATTAAGGATCATATCATCCCTCATGTGTCATATTTTAAGACACCTAAGGAGATGTTTGATGATTTGTCAACATTATTCGAAGGGAATAACATCAATTAGAAGATGACATGAAGGAGCCAACTCAAGAACATGAAGATACAAAAATAAAATACCATGCAGTCACACTTCACAAGGTTTACCCAAATCAAGGAACAACTCGAAGCAATCGAAGACAAGGTAGAATAAGGAGAGATTTTTATGACCACCTTGAATGATCTCCCATGATCATGGGATTTGTTCATTCAAGGAACATGTTCCAGAAATAAATTGATTACCTTTAGAATAATTTGGGAAGAATTATCACAAGAATAAGCTAGGATCACAACAAGAGAAGAAAATATGGGAGCAACTAAATATCAAGCTCTCATAGTCCACACCAGAAGAAAAAAACAAAAGGGAGGACCATCATCACAACAAATGGGAGGAATCTCATCACAAAATAGAAAGGAAACCCAAAAGAGATATATCCAGTATCATATGATAAAAATGTGATAAGAAGGGACAACACTCAAAATATTGTCCTAGGAACAAAGGATCCTCCTGCTAAATATGATGAACCAACAATGAAAAGATTCAAAGAAGAAAGAGTTGATTCTTCAAGTGATGAAGAATATGTCTTAATATCAACACTCATGGGCACCATATCACATGGAATAAATGATTGTATTGTATATAGTGGAGCATCCAAGCACATGACGATATACAAAGAATCATTCGTCAATGTATCTAAGCATCAGTCACCTCAGAAAGTGAAACTTGTGGATGAATATCAATACACCAGAAAATGAAGTGGAGAAGCTTCTTACAAGATAGAATCTAGAAAATACCGAAAGATGAAATATGTTCTATATGTTCCTAGATTGAAGAATAATCTTCTCTCCATCTCTACATTAGATGCAAAAGGAATAAGTGTTGCATTTGGTGATGAATAAGTTCTAATGTGGCCAAAAGGAAAGATACTAAATGATGCAATAGTAATTGTAGAGCAAGACGGAGGCTTGTACAAGTTGAAGGGACAACCTGAACAAGAATTGGTTCATGACTCCATAGAACCAAGTGAACTAATGCATAAAATGCTTGCACATGTGCACTATAAGACACTACCTATTACAAGCAAAGTGGCTTCAGGACTTCCAGAAATCCAGACAAAACATGAAGGACTTTCCAAAGGATGTGTGCAAGGAAAGAATGTAAAGAAGGAATTTCTTGGTAATGAAAGAAAAGAACAAGGAATACTGGATATAGTCCACTCACATGTATGCGGGCCCATATCATCCAAATCACTAAGAGGGTATGTATCCTATGTTTTCTTTATAGATGAATTCTCCCATAAAACTTGGATATATTTCTTGAAAGGTAAAAATAAGGTATTCAACAAGTTCAAGGAATTTAAAGCCTTGGTTGAAAATAATACTAAGAGGAATATCAAGACTCTACGGTCATATAATGGTGGATAATTCACCTCGGAAGAATTTAAGGACCTTTTCAGATAATCTAGGATTAAGAGGGAGTTGAGCACTCCCTATAATCCTCAACATAATGGCATTATAGAATGAAAGAACATAACAATAATGGAAGCATTGAAAGATATTCTACATGACCAATATCTTCCGATTTACCTATGGGAAGAAGCATCAAGAACAACTATGTATGTGTAGAACCATACACCTCATTGAGTATTATACAAAAAGAATCTCTAATAAACTTTCTTAGGTGAGAAACTAGAAGTCAGCCATATCAGGATATTTGGATTCCCAATGTGCATACACATCCCAAAAGAAAAGAGAACCAAGTTATATCATTTAGGAAAGAAGGGAATATTCATATGATGCAAGGAAACTTCAAAGGTCTACCAAATATATTTCCCAGTATTTAAGAAGATCTACAATAGCAGAGACATAACTTTGGACAAAGTATCAACATACACCAGGTCAATAAAACTACCTATTGAAGAAATTGAAGAACCTGAAACAACTATAGTTTGAGATACGGAAATGGAAGAAGAAACTCCAGAAAACCATGAAGACCACGACATAGAAAAACCAGAAGAATATGTAGAACCACGTCGTGATAAGAAATCCAACAAAATAAGACCAACATGGGAATGAGAACAAATATAATATGCATAGAGGTATGACACTCCATAGGGGATGCATATAGAAAGCAAGAGACCTAGACCATACAACAACTATGGGGCCCTTCTACGTGACATCATTGACAAATATCCTTCCAACTATGAAGAAGTGTATGAAAAGAAAGAATGGAAGGATTTGATGATCGAGGAGTGCCAGTCGATTACAAAGAATGATGTTTGGGAGATTGTTCCAAAACTAGAAGGGAAATATACTGTAGCCTTGAAGTGGATCTACAAGATCAAGCATGCTACATATGGTATCATTGAAAAACATAAGGAAAATTTCATGGTGCATGACTTCTCCCAGAAAGAAGGAATAGACTACGAGGAGAAATTTTCACCCGTAGCAAGATACACTTCCATCAGATCTATACTTGAATTGACTTCAATAATGAAATGGAAGGTACACTAGATGGATACCAAGACAACATTCTTGAATGGTGTAGTTGAAGAGGAAGTGTATGTGGAGTAGCCATTAGGATTTGAGACACATGACAGATAAACTCATGTGTGCAAGTTAAAGAAAGACTTGTATGGATTGAAGTAGGAACCCAGGACATGGTATGGTAGGATGGACAAATTCCTAATGAGCTTAGGATTTACCAATATTAAAGTATATTCCAACCTTTACTTCAATTTTAAAGGCAGAATACTAATGATACTCCTACTATATGTCAATGACCTATTTCTTTTAGATGAGAATGGACTCGTTGCATATGCAAAGAGGAGGATTTCCATTGAGTTCAAGATGAAAGACCTAGGGATGATGAATTACTTGTTAGGCATGGAGGTGTGGCAGAGTGTAGATGTGATATTCCTTGGTCAAGGAAAGTGTGTCTTGGTGATTCTGAAGAGATTCAATATGATGGAATGAAAAGTGATGGACACACCTATGACATCAAACTTGAAGTTACTGTGTGATGCTTCATCAAAGTCATTTGATGCCACAATGTATCGTAAGATGATTGGTTCGTTGATTCACTTGATGAACATGAGGCCATACATAATCTTTGCGGTGAACAACTTGATCCAGTTCCTCATGGATCTGAGACATGTTCACGTGATTGTTGCAACAAAATGTATTGAGGTACCTGAAGGGTACAATTGAATATGGGCTCAAGCATGAAGAGAATCAGAGGTTTAACCTGCACATTTATGTTGATTCAGATTGGGCAGCCAACACCACTGATAGGAAGAGAAATTTGGGATCTAGTATGATCTCTTAGTTTAGTAGGAATCGTTCATGCATGGAACTGAGTACATGTCAAGCAGAGTATGTTGCATATTGTTCAATTAGTTGTGAGTAAGTATGGATTCAGAAGCTATTTCCTGATTTGTTTGATCTCAAGTTAGAGGCAAATGGTATCTTTTGTGACAACCAAAGTTATGTGAAGTTGTCGGAGAACCTGGTATTCCATGAAAAGTCGAAGCATATTGAGATCAAGTATCACTATATCTAGGATATGGTGTAGAGAGTAGTAGCAATGCTCTAGTACATGGTTATGGACAAATAGCTAACCATTGTATTGATCAATCTTTTAGCGAAAGTCAAGTTTGAGTACTTCATAGAGAGACTTGGTGTCATCTAGATCGAGGTTCCTAGAAATATGGAACGATGAGTTCTCACATGGTGGTAGATGTAGATAGTCCTTAGGAAATAATGCACTTGGTGTTCTCTTAGCATGCTCCCATGTTGGATATGATGAGAGACCAAAATATGCATATGCACTAGAGTGATATCTCGCATGGTGGTAGACGTAGATATTCCTTGGGACATAATTCATCCTAGCCTACTCTCATCCTGGAGATGGTTCACGGATGGTGGTAGACATAGGTAGTCCTTAAGATGTAATGCATCCTGACATGCTCCCATGTTGGATATGGTTCTTACATGGTGGCAGATGCAAGTGATCCTTTGGACATAATGCACTTGGTGTGCTCCTGGCGTGCTCCCATGCTCGAGGCGATGAGATGTCCACCACTCACAAGAAACTTGGTGTGCACCTAGGTTATTCTCACATGGTGGTAGAAACATGTAGTACTTGGGATGTAATGTATCCTAGAATGATCCTATGTTGGTAGAACGAAGTCTGGACATGGAGAATGTAATGCACTTGGTGTGCTCCTAGGTTATTATGGCATGGTGGAAGACACAGGTGGTCCTTGGGACATAATGAACATGGGGTGCTCCCAGTGATGCTCCCATGCTAGTAGAATGTAGGTGGTTTGTTGGACATGAGGTGTGCATATGGAATACACTCCATGTGTGATAATGAGATGATATGGATGTGACAAGAGGACAGTAGGAGACACAAGTGATTCCTGTGTCAATGTAATGTATGGTCCTGGGATGTACCTATGTGATGGCTTGTTCATGAATATGATGAAGACCTAGGTGAGGGATAGGCCTACATCTAGCATGAAATAGGGTTGGATTTATAGAAACTTCCTATGATGGATAGATCCAATAGATTTCACTAATCAATGTTCAAAAAGATGAGGACTACAATAGTAGCAATGATGATGACTTGACCAAAAGTGTTGATGATTGTGGTGAGAGAATACCTTCCTAGTTAAGAGGGAGTGGTGTTGTAGATGTAAATTCAGAAGATATTTTGTTGTATATTATTACTATATTTTATTGTACCCCAGTTGGATATTTTTTCCTCTGATCTAGATTTCATTATTATTTTTGGTCATTGAGGTAAAACCTCCATTGTAATTCGGGGAAATAGTCCCTAGAATAAATAAAGGAAAATGTAATTTTTGAGTCTCCATAGGTAAAGTCAGCCCTACTAGGTTAATAGGTCGGCCCAGTTATTTTTTAGGTCAGTAACATGATGTGTATAAATAGGGAGGCACCCTCTCTCATTTAGACACACACTCACTTACTCTCAAGTCTGGATTAGGGGAGAGAGAGAGAGAGATGACAAGTTCATCGGAGGATAAAGAGAGAGAGAGCTGTAGAATAATTATTATTATTAGGTTTTTCCATATTGTGATATTTTATTAGTGACGGAACTATTCTTACGAAGTTTGAAGGGTTTTCTCCTTTATAGTTTCCCCGAAGAAAATCTTCGTGTCTTGTTTATCTTGTGTATTTTGTTGTGCTTGTTTTTATTTATAATAAAGATCCTAATCAATTCGAATTAAATTAGAAAATATAACACCTATAGCTATATCTTACAAGAGATGTCCAAGGGATATATTTGTTTAGTATATCTTTGAATAGGAATGCTTTGAAAGGATATTTTATGTTAACTTTTATCCAAGCAAAGGTAATACAGAAGGAGGTGCTAATGCCACTGTAAAATATAGTGCCAAGAATCTAGTTCTTTAACTCCTTCCTTGGTCAATATCATGTTTTCCAAGTGATGCATACAAGTAAAGGTTTTATGGAAATTCTAGTGGAAATTGACCTAACCTATTATTTAGCTTCCTTCACCTCTCCTTTTGGATTGTTAATATTTAGAGTTTTGTGCAATGTGTTTTCACTTTCAACTTACTAAATGTTTTGGTGCAAGAAAAAACTTCACTATCACAATCAATGCTTAATATAATCTTCCTATTATACATCTGCAAATGATGCTCAATCTTTTCTACAACTATTTTAGGAAAGATACAAATGTATTTCTTGAATTCAAACCAAGACGCCTTTAGTTATTCTTATTTTCCAAGGTGTTTTGAAATACCCTCTTTGCATTCAACATGCTAAAAATGTTTTTCTGTATATCACAACACATTCTTTGTTTGGATTTTATATTATAGTTTTTTTCCTAATCTACAGATGTAAAATAGGGCATATAGTTTAATTGTCAATGCGATATTTGTAAAACTTAGAAGCACATCCAAAGTATATGGTTCTAGATCTAAACATAGTTTACAAGAAATAACTCTAAGATGGATTGAACACTGTAAGATTTAAGAAGTACTAAAATCCATTTCAGGATGTAATTTCATGATATTCCTTAACATCCATCAAAATTCCATTCATTAATTAAGTATGAGATATTAAGAACCATAGAGAACTATAACATTCTGTTGTTGAAGACACAATTATACATTGAATTCTTTTACAAGAAACTAACTCACAACATATACCAATGTTACAAAAGCTAAATGTGCATCCTAAACATCATTAAACTAGTAAATGTTAGAATCAAACCTCAAATTTAAACAACACTATAATACAAACAAATTCAATAGAAAGGTACAGGAAGTAAAGATACAATTCATACCAAAAAATGATGGAACAAGAAGGAATGCGTAGGCTTAGCAAAGGCGGCCCTCCAATGCTTCACTTGCACACTTGAACACAATAAGATCTTATATACTATGTTAACTACTGATAAATTACTACATCATCATGACTTAGCACTAGTCAAATAACAATTCAAAGGTCTGCAAATTCTATGAAATCTCAAAGTACAAATTCTTTATTATGAAGTTATCAAAGTATGTATGCTTTGAGGTATTTATACAAAATGTTTACAACCATAAATGATAAAATTTATCTTTATTTGAGGATGATATCATATATTTTCTCTTATAAGTTCGAATTCATCCTTTAGATCCACAAAAATGGGCAAATTCCCATGAAATTTCAAAACTGCCAGATTTTGTGCTAGAAAATAGGGTTTTTCCTGTACAAATGGTGTGGTTTGACCAACGTTGACCAGACACCTACAAATATAATTTCATGAAAATGATAGATATTCATCCATCCTTGGACATCAAGGATTCTTCCACATGCCTCATATTATGCCCAACTATCCTGTAAGTATGTAAATATAGGAACAACTACAAGAAGTTGTAAAACCCTGTAATTTATGTTAAAATTTAATTTTAATACTTTAAAAATTGAAAAAATTAAATTCATGACAAGAAGCGACAATTATACCTCATAAAATTAGGTTTTAAGGAAGTATGGATAAAATATGGGGGATATGAATGGTCTTTGAAGGAAACACATGGATTTCTATGACAAAATAAAACTAAAAAATGGTGACCAACATCTCTCCCAAGAGGAAGATCTTGCATGTCCTCATGCACAAAAAGTATTTTTAGATTGTTGTTAATGGCCCTTTGCCACCTCTATTGTATCCACATTGACCTATGTTGTATGAAGAAATTTTAACTTCTGGTATTTTGTCTTAAATTTCTTCCGTTGCTGATACCACTTGCATGTTTGAGAGAAGTTAAAATGTTTTGAATTTGAAACCTCTTATTCTTCTTCTTTAGTCTTTCATTCTGTTTTTTAAGATTCCCTCAAATCAATTCTAATTACTTTAATTTTCCTTTTAACTCCCTAATCTTCTTGTTTTTCTTTGAAAATCCCTCATTTTCATCTTCATTCTATCCTTAGTAGTTTGCTGCTCATAAGAAGAAAATGTAGTATTCATTACTTCATTACTTTTCTCTTTTTCACTTATTGGATTTTCTTCTCCTTGATCTTCCAAATTCTAAATATTCATATTAAATTTGTTGTGATTCATCATCATGTTCTGCTACCTGTCCTTTCTGAACTTGTTGGCGTTTTCTTTATTTTTTCTCATATGTGGTGAAGATTTTATCTTTTATTTGGAATTATTTTTCTATTTTAACCATGCTTCTTGTTATTATCCTCCCCATAGGTTTTTTTGAGTTTTTTCCCTTAGTGTTTTGTATATCCTCTTCATTATATGTTTTAATCAAAATTTATTTCTCCTTTAATTCTTCTTTTATTGTTTCATAACCATTATCAACCAAAAACTTTTGCCATGACAAGTCCTGCTTTTATAATTCATGTGTGATGATCATTGTGATGAATTCGTAATGGTATACACTTTTCTCCTTATTCCTTTCTTATTTCTGAACATCCTTAGCCATCTTAGAAAGGATTTGCAACAAGAAGTAAGGCATATTAATTTCACAGTCATTCTTCAAATGTTGCATCAACTTGATTTGATATACATACAAAATATTGAATCTTCCTTCACAAGTAACAAATTTATGAATGATACAAGCCATTTCATCCCATAGATGAATCAACCAACTTATTGGAATTACTTTTTTCCAATTTACTGACATTTCCCTAGATCTAGATATGAAAGGTGTCCATGATTTATCTTTGAATTGTTTTGTTTTGAAGTACCTTTCTCCTGGTTGAGGTAACCCAGTGATTTGTGCAAAAATATCTTCCTAAATTCTGATGGCAAAGTTACCCACTATAGCCCTCTCACCATCAAATGAACAAGCAAATTCTAAACCAACTTTTTCACAATGTCCATCAAATTTTTCAAAGAAGGAAATCCACTATTTCTTTTCAAAAACATGCAAACAATCTTCATGAACTATGGATGAATCAAACCATTCAGGTTCAAGCATAGAGACCATTTTTTAATTTCAAAAAGAAAACCCTCTGTTTCTTCAAGAAAATCTTTAATCATGGGTAGTTTTTTTCAAAAAAAAATCCTTTCTCTAGCTTGCAATGATTTCTAAATTTCCAATTCTATGTGTTCAAAAAAAAAATATGTTAAAAAAGAAACAAAAAGTGTTTCATTCTTTTTTGAAATCAAAGAGGGGAAGAAGAAATAAAACTTTTCTTTGTAACCACCATGAATTTTATGAAAAATGTGTACCTATCAACCCAATTTGCAGATTTGTTTTTTAAACAAACTCCTATTATGTCTCTGTTGAACCCCAACTCTGTTTTTATCACCCTTTGCTAAAATAATGATCCTTTTATTTTTTCAAAATGTTCCTCTGGAAGTCAAATTGGGTGCTAATTTAAATGAATTCTTTAACAATAATTCTGAACTTACCTTTCCCTAGATGACTCCTTCCTGAACACGTTCTTCTATCCATGATTTGCACACCCAAATCCCACGTATATATTCAATTTTGGCAGCTTTAGTTTTGGCTTATCATAAAGACGAAATTTGTATGTTGACAAATGGAATTGTCAACATACTATTCATTTTTCAAATTTATTCTATGTACGATTAATCCATTTAGCAACAAATGTTCAAATATGAGGGATAAAGAACATCGTCTTCAAAAGAACTTCATGGAGGCGAACATGCTCGAAAGGATCATGATGCTTCAAAAAGTACCAGTTCTATCTGTAATATTCATCCCTTTCAACAGAGCAATAATGGAGATTTCGTTATGTCCAAAGTGCATTGGAAAGTTGTGATCACCACTTACCACTGCGTTGGGAGAGTTAATTCATTCCTAGCCATCAACTCCATGGAAGAATAAATGTAAGGATATGATTTTTGGGCATGGTTGCATGCCACTTATGAGTTTTCATTCCTTGTTTAATCATCATTGTTCTTTCAATCACATCATATTTCACCATAATTTTTATTTATGCTTCAAAAAATATGCCCATGATATTAATTTATGCATTTTTTTAAACTTATAACTCCCAATGCATAGGTCCATCTTAGAGCATGTTTCTATTTTATTACTATATTTGATTTGTAAAAATATTTAGGTTAAAGTTATAAGAAAAAAAATATTCTTATTCTATTTAAAGTACCCCTCCTTATAACTTCTCCTTGTGATACAAAAATACTGAAATTGTAGCATGTCTAGAGTTGCGGCAGTAAGACTGAGATTCAAAACCTTTCTTATAGCCAAAACAAGTCCTTTGGTCATTCCTTTTTATGTTTAACGACAATGGAATAAATGAAAAAGTGTAGGAGGTTGTGAGGGTAATAAGTACTTTTGTCACAACTTAAAAATGAAGAATTATGCAAAAAATTGTAAAACATTAAAATAAAATTCTTACAGACTTATGTGCTGCTCCTTTCATTGTGCTTGTCGTATTGCTTTATTGTACTACCTTGGATTGGAATGCTTCTGCAAAAATATCTAAAATTATTCACTTCTATTAGAGTTTCTATGATATTCAAAATGTTGTTAAATTTGTGACAAATTTCTTCTCAGTTCCCCCTGCGTCATGTATCTTCAGGTCCCTCTACTTGAATTCTTCAATGACTTTGATATGCTTTTCCAGGTCCCTTTATTTGGATTCTTTTCAGGTCCCTCCACTTGACTACTTCAATGAATTTGATTTGATTTTTGAGTAAAATGTTTTCATATATAAAAGGATTTTCAAGAAAACTCAAAATTTTGACTTCTTCAATTCCTTCTTCCTAGTCGTATTTATTGACTTGTCCTCAAGTC
>LPNX010364926.1:1953906-1974274 GCA_001517045.1 Pseudotsuga menziesii | reverse complement strand
ATATATTCAAGAATTCTCATTGGCCAATGTTACTTTTTTCCAATGAGAATTCTGGTTTATGTTGTGTTAGTAGCCTGGATTTTCACAACTAAACCCACTTTTTTCTTTTTTATTTATGTTTAAATTTTATTTTAAGTTGAATGTGAAGGAGCCACAAGAATTTGTTTGTCCAACACTTCCATCTCCTGCTGCTGAGAAATCCGCTGTAAATATTATTCTTTGTTTACTGGTTTGCTGTAAATATTCAACCTATGTCCATTGACTATAAATGAGCTTGCTTAACCATCTATTGTTTGAATTTTAAATGATCCATTATCATACAACTCTGAAATCTCATATGGACCAAGCTAATGAGTTGTTAATTTAGCTTTGAAACTTTTAAATTTGGAATCAAATAATAACGCCCAATCTCCCACTTTGAACTGTTTCTTCTTGATGAATTTATCATGCCATTTTTCTCTCTGTTGTTATACCAAAAAGGTTTGTTCTAGTTTTGCTTGTCTCATTTCATCTAATTGATTCAACTACATGACTCTTTCCCTTTGTGCCCCAGAGAGATATATTCCTAAATCAGCTGCTAACTTGAAATTATGAATTTGGAATCCAATCGGTAGCAATACTTGCTTACCATAGACTAGCTGATAAGGATTGAAACCAATAGTGTTTTCCCAAGTAATTCTATATGCCCATAAATATTCATTAATCTTATCTGACCAGTGTTTTCTATGCATTTGAATTATTTTGGTCATAATTGCTTCCAACGTTTTATTAGTAGATTCTACTTGTCCATTGGCTTGAGGATGATAGGGTGTTGATTTCTAATACTTGATTTTGTATTTGTCTGCTATGTCTTGTACTATTTTAGAAGTAAATTTTTCTCCTTGATTAGTCAATTTCTCTAGGAAATCCAAATCTTACAAATATGTCTCTAAAGAGAAAATTGACTACTGTTTGTTTTGTTCCTCTTGGCAATGCTTTGCATTCCACCCACTTTGTAACATAATATTTGTTGAGAATATAAGTTGTCATTGATTTCAAAGGGTTTCACGTATGACAAAGTAATAACCAATAGATATGGTAGCAGGATGAATTCAACAATGACACAAAGGAAAGTCAGTACTGAGGAATTAGTGATTCTGAGAGTAAGAGAAGATAAAGATCGATTGATAGATCACTATAAGGATCGATGATGAACCTATAGGCCTAATTCTGTGCAGCTATTAATGGTTGAAATTGTGGTAAGAGAAAATCCACGACTGTGGTTGAATCAGTTTTGAATGAGATAAATTGATAATCTTCATTCATATGCTTGAAGATCGTGCGGTGGATATTAAAGGTGGAATAAGATCAATGGTTGAATAAGATTCCGCTAATAAAAGAGCGAGAAGGATAAAAGGTGAGATGGGTTGAAAAATTAGAACTAATCCCTGGGAATCGTATTGAGATCAATGGCTGAGATCAATCATTAAAATATATCGATAACGCACAACAATTCCGCTGGGTAGAGTTGCGCGGTTTGGAAAACTTTTGATGTGTGTGGAATATTTATGAAATGTGATTCATCACATTTGAAGTCCATTGTTGATCTGGTGGGGACATAGATCTGATGGTCCTAAAGGATTCCGCTGATTCAAATAGTAAGGTGGTTAACAATAGAGGTTGGATACAAAAAATTTAATGTAATTCGCTCTATAATATTTGGATTCCACCGTCGATCTAGATCTTACGGTCCTCATGGATTTCGCATATTCAACTAGCAGGTGAGTTAACATTCTAGATGGGAGAAAAATTTCATTGAGAAATAGTTTACTGAAAACGTGGATGATCCATATCAGTCAAGAGAAATTACCGAAGCCGATCTTGAGAATATCGATGTAGGTGGATGATTTCTGCACAAAGGGAGATACAAAAATCCACATTTGATCCATAAGGAAATCTATGGTGGGGAATGATTTCCTCACAAAGAAGAGGGGAGATCCACAAATCCACATTAGATTGTATATCGACGGACATGATTGAACCCGCAAAATAAATCAATGGTTCATAAGAAAAGAGGAAGGCGAGCGGAATATCGAGGTCTAGAATAATATGGGTTTCCGCAAAGCGAAGTCCAAAAGGAGGAAAGCGGAAGGCATAGAATCGTGAAAAGACTTTCGGAAATGTCACAGTTCTATATTCTGTATCCCACGATCCGGAATATCGATCGGAAGAAAGACATCCATAAAATATTGACGATGCAGAAAGATTAGTTCAAAAAGTGGAAGGAGGAGAATTGCAAAAGAAACGTTTTAGTTTTTGAGAACCAACATTCTGCATCCCACGATCCAAAAGATTGATGGTCAGGAGACATCCGTAAAAAATCAATGATGCAGAAAGATTGGTTCAAAAAGTGGAAATCATGAAATTATATTTGGAAAAAGTCACATATTCGATATCAGATTTCCACCTCAGATCGACAATCACAAAAATATTGAAGGAGATCAACGGTGCATAACGATTGAGGTAGAAAGCTAAGTGCAGAAAGACATTTTGAGAAATTTCATAGTTAGGAAATCTGCATACCACATCCTATATTAGATATATGGTTAGGAATAATACCGATATAAAATCAACGGCTTGGGATAATTCTGGAAATGGATAATGCATAAGGTCACGACTAGAAGATTAAACAACAAATCGATTAACAAGGAATTAGCTTATTTGTTTTGAAGAGGCATAATCGAAGAATGAAATGGCGTAATGGTGAAGGGATGTGTCTGTAGGAAGAGTGAAGGTATTTATTAACATAGTAATTGAAGGAAAGTACTTATCTCTATGATTGTGAATGATAGAGTCCATGAAGTGAATAAAAGACTGATAAAAATCAGTCCAGGGTGGCAGGGTGGTTCTAGGGAAGACTATAAGTCTACAAAGGGTGTTGTAGCATCCTTATCTATTGTAGCAGGAAGAAACCTAGGGTGTTTAAGCATCCTTGTTTGTTATAGGAGGTATAAACTCGGGTTGTTGTTGCATCCTTTCTGTAGCAGTAGATAAAGCAATTTTGTAGATTCATCTTACTAATGAGTTTGAATTCATGGTTTTCTCTTTGAATTTTCCACGATAAATCTATGTCTTAACATGTTTGATTCATTTTGTGTTCTTATGTTCAAAGAAAAAGACAATACTGATTCACCCCCCCGCCTCTCAGTATTGTGGGACAATCCAACAGTTCCTATCAGTGCAGGTTCCTTCACCAATGTTTAACCACTGGAAGGGAGATCCTATTTAAAAACCACTAATGAATCAACAAGAAGGATTAGCCATTAACAAAACTCCACTATTCACGAGTGAAAATTATGCATACTAGAGTGTGATAATGAAGTGCCATCTGATGTCCCTTGGATGGAAGGTTTGGGAATTAACTGAAAAGGAGTATAAAATAGAATTTACCAAGAACCTACAGACAGTGTGGAACTATCCCAATATGAAGGTAATGCCAAATCGCTAAATGCATGGATTGACAAAATTTTTATTTACAAAATTTATGTGATGCAAGACTTCCAAACAAGCATGGATAAGTTAAAAATTATCTATGAAGGGGCATCTAAAGTCAAGGAATCCAAGCTTCAGACATATAGAGGGAAATTTGAGAGCCTTAAAATGAAATAATAATAAAACATTGGGGAATTCCTTTTAAGAGTAGATGAGGTTTTTAGTTCTATTATAGGTCTTGGAGGAAAATTAAAAGAAAGAGAAGTGGTTTGCAAGGTACTAAGATCATTTCCAATGAAGTATGACTCAAAAGTATCCACCCTCGAAGAATCAGATGATCTTGACCTTGTGACAATAGATGAACAACATGGAATCCTCACTGCATATGAGATGAGAATGGGACTAAACGAATCCTTAAGAAAAGAAGCAGCATTTAAAGCCTCGTCCAAAAAAAATAAGAGAACCTAGATGATGAAGAATCTCTTTTTATTAAAAAACTTGAGAAAGGTACTGGAAAATATAAAGGAAAGTTACCCTTGAAATGTTTTAACTGTGGAAGAATTGGACATTTTGATTCAAAATGTACTTACCCTAAACAAGATGATAACGGTGAGAGAGAAACTTCAAAGTTTAAAAAGGGTAAAATAGGAAACAAGAAAAATTCCTATGAGAAAAAGAAAATTGTTTACACCATGGAAGATAGTGAGGATGCATATACAAGTGAAGATGAATAAACTAAAATCCTATTCATGGGTCTAGATACTCAAGATTCAAATAGTGACTCAGATGTAGAAGGATAAGTAGAATTAATAGCTGAACTTGTTAGCGCTCTTGAAGAACTTGATAAATGCATAAAAAAGAGCAAACAGTCAAGTCATATCATTAGGAAGATAAACTTCAAGATGCCAAAACAACTAAGGAGGACCTAAACTTGCAACTCAAAATAAGAATACAAGAATCTAAGAAACTTTAAGAAGAGATCATACAATTCAAGAAAAATCTTGATGAAGGATCTATCAAATCAAAGTTTGAGAATAGCTCAAGGATTCTACATGACATCCTGAATAGCCAAAGATCATCAAATGATAGATCTAGTTTGGGTTTTAACAAAGAAAAGAAACCATAAAGTTTCTCTTTCACTAATCAAGGAGGAAATAAGAAAAGCTATGCTGAAGTACTAAATAGTCCAGTTAAAAAGGAAGAGAGCAAGAAAGTTGCACTGAATCCTCAAGATAAAAACAAAAATAATATGGTGCCCAAGAGACCAAATAGATATTTGCAGATCTTTTTAGGTCACTGTTACTCCTGTAATAACTTTGGTCAAAAAGCCTTAAATTGTAGAGCTAATGGGAAGGTTCCTGGATACAAGAAGAAGTCATCAAGTAATAAACCAAAAGGAAATTGTAACCTTTTTACACTTCTTCAAAAATATGTTACTAGTAGAAAACCTCAAGACTAATCTCCTCAGTGTAATTCAAACATGTGATCAAGGTCACATCTATAATTTTGACTCAGAGAAACGTGAAATCAGGAAAAGGGACCCAGGAAGAGTTATTTCATTGCTATAAGAAATTCAAACAATGTGTACATCCTACAAAATGGAAATCAATGTCACTTAAGTATGATTAATGAAATTTGGTTATGGCACAGAAGGTTGGGACATTTAAATTTTGATAATCTTGTCAAAATAAGTAAGAAGGAAGTTGTAAGAGACTTTCCTAAAATTGTAAAACCTCTAAATTCAGTTTGTAAACATTGTCGACATGGGAAGCAAACTAGAGCCAGTTTAAAAAAAAAAGAACATATGAAATCACATCCTTTGGAAATAGTGCACATGAATCTCTATGAACCAACAAGAACCAAAATCCTACAAGGAGAATATTATTTGATGTTGCTCATTTATGATTACACAAGGATGACTTGGGTGACATTTCACAAGGAAAAATCAGAAGCCTTTGAGAAGTTCAAAATATTCAAAGCAATGGTTGAAAATGAGACACGTGTGAAAATCAAATGTTTTAGATCTGAAAATGGGGGAGAGATTACTTCGAATTAGTTCAATGAGTTTTGTGAGACACATCGAATTAAGAGATAATTTTCAGCTGCAAAAAATATTTAGCGGAACGACGTTGTTGAAAGGAAAAATAGAACAGTCTAATAGGCTTCCAGAACAATGCTAAATGAAGCAAAGCTGTCAGATGCATATTGGAAAGAAGAAGTATACACAAATTTCTATATACTTAATAGAGGAAAACTCAGAGTGAATAAGGACAAGACCCCTTATGAACTATGGTATGGAAGACCAACCTCAGTGAAATATTTCAAAGTATTTGGCATTAATTGCTACATTAAAAGGAATGAGGATGACCTTGGAAAGTTTAAGTCTAGGACTGATGAAGGAATATTTCTAGGATATTCATCCACCAAGAAGGCATATAGATGTTACAATAAAAAGGTTACACAATATTGTAGAAAGTGCAGATGTAAGAGTAGATGATATAAAACCAAGAAGAGAAAAAAGTCACGACAATGTTGAAAATACAAATAATGAGGAAAGGGAAGAGTTGCAAGAGGACAAAAGTACTCATGATGAAGAAGAAGGAATAGAAAAATAAGATACACATGAAAGTGAAGAAGACACCCAAAGACCTGATACAAAAACTCCATCTAGAAGGATACAAAAGAATCATCCAGAAACACAGATCATAGGTGATAAAAATGTTGGAGTTAGTACAAGGAGACAACTAACATTTAATGAACAAGTCCTACTCTCAATAGTGGAACCTAAGAATTTTATAGAAGCAAGCGAGAATAATGGATGGGTCAAAGCCATGAATGAAGAATTAGATCAGATTGATAATAACGAGACATGGGAACTTGTCCCAAGACCTAAAGATAAGAGTGTTATAGGGACCAAATGCGTTTTCAAGAACAAATTCAATTAGGATGGTCAAGTGATAAGGAACAAGGAAATATTAGTATGTAAAGGGTATGCTTAGGTAGAAGGGATTCATTTTGAATAAACTTATGCTCCTTAGGAAAGAATTGAACAAATCATTAATGTTTCTAGCACTCTCATACCATAAAAACTTTAAAGTGTATCAAATGGATGTTAATTTTGTGTTTTTGAATGGAAAAATAGAAGAAGAGGTTTATATTGAACAACCTGAAGGTTTCCTATTATCAGAAAACATAGACTATGTTTGCAAACTAAAAAAGGCACTCTATGCTCTCAAACAAGCTCTAAGGGCCTAGTTTTCAAGTCTAGACATCTATTTAAAACAATAAGGATTTAAGAGAGGGGTCACTAAAAGTAATCTCTACTTAAAAATTGAAGATGAAAATATGGTCATTTTTGTTGTTTATGTAGATGACATCATATTTAGGAACAATTTACAAACACTAAGTGTAAACTTTTATTCTAAAATGAAGAAGGAATTCAAAATGTTAATGTTGGGTGAACTAACATTCTTCTTGGGGTTGCAAGTTTACCGAAAAAACAAAGGAATATTTATCTCTCAAACTAAGTACATCAAAGACATGCTTAAAATATTTAAGATGGAAGAATCCAAACCTGTCAGTACTCCTATGATCACAGGTTGTAAATTAAGTAAGGATGATGAGTCTTTGGAAGTGGATCATACCATGTACAGATCCATGATAGGAAGCCTGCTGTATGTGACAGCTACAAGACCAGATGTGATGCAAGTTGTAGGTTTGGTTTCTAGGTTTCAGTCAAGCCCCAAAGAAATGCATGTAACTACAGTAAAAGAATTTTCAAATATTTGAAAGGTACTATGGACTATGGATTATGGTACCCAAAGAGTCAAGACTTTATTTTAAAAGCATTTATAGGTGCATATTGGGTAGGAAGTGTTGATGATCGAAAAAATACCATTGGAGAAACATTATTCTTAGGAAATTTTTTGGTTTCATGGTTAAGTAAAAAACAATGTTCCATTTCACTCTCCACAGCAGAGGCCGAATATATTGTTGTCGCATCATGTTGCACCCAGGTCATTTGGATGAAGCAAACACTAGCAGACTTACTTGTGAAGTATGAGAACCAAATAATAATAAATTGTGATAATACCAATGCCATAAACATGTCAAAAAACCATGTCATGCGCTCCAAGGAAAAACACATACCAATAAAATATCACTTCCTACGAGAACAAGTATCCCAGAAGGTTCTTAAACTAGAGTATGTTGACACAAAAGAACATGTTGTTGACATTTTCACCAAGCCACTACCTAAGGAAGAATTTGAGCATATTTTATAGAAGATGGGAGTGATTCCATTTCAAAATTTGTATAGGAGGAATAACAATCTCAAGGGGAGATATGATGACATGGGGAGTTGTCAGAAAGAAGAAAGACAAGAAATCCTCAATGGAATAACAGTTATCCTTTGTCATTGTTTTCAAAGGGGGAGAATTTTTAGATATTTCTATCAATACCAAATGGGGAGATTATTGAGAATATAAGTTGTCATTAATGTCAAAGGGTTTCATGTATGACAAAGGAATAACCAGTAGATATGGTAGCAGGATGAATTCAACAATGACACAAAGGAAAGTCAGTACTGTGAAATTAGGGATTCTGAGAGTAAGGGAAGACATATATCGATTGATCGATCACTGTAAGGATCGATGAAGGACTTGTAGGCCTAATTCTATGCAAGTATTAATGGTTGAAATCATGGTAAGAGAAAATCCATGACTGTGGTTGAATTAGTTGCGGATGAGATAAATTGATAATCCTCGTTCATACGCTTGAATATTGTGCGGTGGATATTAAAGGTGGAATAAGATCAACGGCTAAAGAATATTTCGCTAATAAAAGAGTGAGGAGGATAAAAGGTGAGTCAGGTTGGAAATCAATACTAGTCGTTGGGAATCAGATTGAGATCAACGACCAAGATCGATCAATAAAATAGATCGATGATGCACACTGATTCCGCTGGGTAGTTTTGCTCGGTTTGGAAAACTTTTGATGTGCGTGAAATCTTTATGAAATCTTATTCACCACATTTGAAGTCCATCGTTGATCTAGTGGGGACACATATTTAACGGTCCTTAAGGATTCTGTTAATTCAACTAGTAAGGTGGTTAACATTAGAGGTTGGATGTAGAATTTTTAATGTAATTCGCTCTATGATATTTGGAGTCCACCCTCGATCTAGATCTGATGGTTCTCTTGGATTTCATAGATTCAACTAGTAGGTGAGTTAACATTCTGGATGGGAGTGAAATTTCACTAAAAAATAGTTTAATGACAACATGGACTGTCCAGATCAGTCAAGAGAAATTATGTAATCCAATATTGAGAAGACCGATGATGGTGGATGATTTCCACACAAAGAAAAGGGAAGATCTACAAATCCACATTTGATCATAGATCAATGGTTAAGACTGAATCCGCAAGGAAATCTACAGTGGGGAATGATTTTTGCACAAAGAAGAGGGGAGATCCATAAATACGCATTAGATCGTAGATCAATGGATAGAAGTGAACCTGCAAAAGAAATCAATGGTTAATAAGAAAAGTGGAAGATCAAGGTCTATAATAATATGGGTTTCCTCAAACCAAACTCTGTAAGGTGGAAAGCAAAAGGCGGATAATTGTGAAAAAACTTTGGGAAATGTCACAGTTCTGCATCCTGTGATCCGGAATATCGACAGTTAGAAATACATCTGTAAAATATCAACGGTTTGGAAATATTAGTGCGGAAAGAGGAAGGCAGAGAATTATGAAAGAAACGTTTGAGTTTTTGAGAACCTACATTTCGCATCCCGTGATCTGGAAGATCGATAGTAAGGAGACATCTATAAAAAATCAACGGTGCAGAAGGATTGGTTCAGAAAGTGGAAATCGTGAATGATATTTGGAAAAATTCACATATATGATATCCGATTTCCACCTCAGATCAACGGTCACGAAAAGATTGAAGGAGATCAATGGTGCAAAACAGTTGAGGCAGAAAGCTAAGTGCGGAAATACATTTTGAGAAATGTCATAGTTAGGAAATCTACATACCGCATCCTATCTTAGATCTACTGTTAGGAAGAAGCCTGATATAAAATCAATGACTCAGGATAATTGCGGAAATGGAGATTGCAGAAGGTTATGACTAGAATATTAAACAACCACAACAGAAATTGAGCCCAAAATCTGATGGCTTGCATGTCTGAAATTCGACAATGCCCTGTCAGTGATTCAACATATGCATGATTTTTTGTCGTCGGTGGAATAACGTAGGATATTCGACTCCTTTTCAATACTTGTCAAAGCTCGGACGACACCATGGCGTCGAATATTTGATATTTTGTTGTCTGATAGTGTCACAAAAAACTTGTGTATACTATTTCATTTCTGACACTTACCCATAGGTTTTTCGATGGGTGGGGCATCGAAAGTTTGACGAGATTGGCTATTGAAGGCATGGCATTCTCGTCGGACGTATTTGGGAGGGCGTCGAAATTCTGATGGGCGTGGCTATCAGAGGCATGGCATTCCCGTCAGTCGACCGACGACTAAAAGTGTCATATCTTCAACAAATGCATTGGACATCCTCTAATGGTCATCGAAAATTCGACGCCTAGTTGTGTAATTAAAAAAAAATGAAAGGTTTCCATTCACTAGTTAATTTACCCTTTGATTTCAAATCTAGAAGTGTCATTTATGAAGGGTACCACCTTGGAGTTAGTGTGCAATAACTTTAAAGTGGTAGGCTACAATTTATTAGAAAAATTGGATGATGCTTTGTACTTTGACATATATGTTTTAATCATTTAATTAAATTTGTATACACTTTTCATCTTAACTCATCCTTGCATTTCCAAAAACCATACATAGTAAATTTCAATACATAAACATACACTATATAATTAATATAACACACAAGGACTACATACAATAAGAATAGAAATAAACATATCAAAAAAATTACAAAATGTAATTTCCACTATGAAACAGACAATACCTTATCACCTTCAACACAATAGACTTTGAGAAATCCATCAAAAACTGAATTTTTTGGGTGAACATTCACATGCTTATAAGGGAAATTATCCTTGGTGTAATAACATGTCAAAAGAAAAAAATATATATTATCTAGGCTACATGGATTCAACAAATTCTTATAGCGTAATACAAAAAATGTCGGATTAACTCACCCTATAGAAAATAAGAGAAATATTACATGCACTCTAGAGTAATTTGTGCACAAAAATAAATAGAATATGTAATATAAAACATAATCAATCCTACCATAAGATCCTGGAAACTGCATCATTTTTCTTTTATCTAGACATCTCCATGTCTAGTGTATGGATTTAATGTTTTACTATACCTTGTGATTCAACTCACGGTCGACATTGGAGCATATACCTTTCAGGAACTATACCTTTTGTCAATCATGAATGTAAGGACATTTACCTCCCTACTTATTACATTTTCCAAATCTTGTAAAAAACTGGAAATAATGTTGTTTTTTAGCCAAACGACACCTGGTAGTCTGTAAACTCCATCTAACTTTCTAGCTAGCTAGGGTAGGAATTATTCTTTGGATCCCTAACAAGTTGGTTTCCATTTCCAACCCTTAAATATATGTTCAAATCCCATGCAAATAACTTATTATTCAAGTCCAAAATATAGTAGTAGCTTCATGATTTAAACCCTAACATTATATAGCTAAGATAAGAACGAACTCGCATGAGCTCCATAGTGAAACTGGTCGTTGGAAAGTCCCTAAAACACCATGGGTAGAAATGATCTACCACCTTTGTGAGAGTAAGAACATTGAATATGAAAATCACTTCCTCTTAGAGTGCCCTGCGTACACCCACATTAGATCCCAGTTTCATAATCTTTGTTGCAATACCGACATTCCTAGCCTTTTAGCCTGTCAAAATTATAGTAAGCTCGGGACGCTTCTTTCCAAGCTCTTCAATGAGCATAGAAATATAACTTTAAAGAAAACTAATTAATTCTATTCTTTAGGTCCGATAGACCAAAGTTTGGTCTCAGGGGACGTTAACCATCATCATCATCATCATTATAAACAAAGCCTCAAATGTGTTCTAATTGCAAGCAAAAAAAATTCACTCTAGCTTGAAAAACAAACATAGATCCATTTCAAATCACTGTGTATTATACAACTCCAAAGGGGAATGAGAGCAAGTCTACTTATTGATTTCCACCAATGGATACCCACGAAGATTACAAAACACAATGCATATTCTGCTTCAAAACTACAGTTATGCGAATTATCTTTAGGATTAGTTTATGATAATCAAAACCTCATCTGAAAACAATAAATCACATGACAGCTTAAATTAGGTTTAAAATTAATTTGAAACCTATTAACAACCTCTTCTCATGTTATTATGTAATAAGGATATTTGATTTGTTCACTTACAATTCAAGAAAGTAAAATGAAAATTTAGGAATCAAAGTATAGAAAAAAAAAAGCTAAAATTACTAAATAATCGTATGTTCTCTACAGAAATTTGTATGAAACTTATATTCAAATGCACATTTCTAACATAAATTCCTTTCTTCTACATATCTCCTACAATGCTGAATTCCCAACAACCTATCTTAAAACAAACTGAGATTACAAACATCAAACCATAGATCATAGACAAGACATCAATACTGCAGGGTGAATCAGACAACAAATAGCATTTGTTTATTTGGGACTAAACCAAACCTGATCTGGAGTAAGTCTGAATGTTTTATTTCCAATAGAAAATGAAACAGTTGGCATGAGTATCCCAAAGAGTTTTATTTTCAGACATGTCTAGACACATTAGTTTATGATGATTCCATGACAAACCTTTTCCTTGTGATCTATTTTCATATTATAAGTGAACTTAATTTTGCAGCTAATAAAGTTCATGACTATTCATTATTACATACATTACATAATTGTGGACTATGATCTTGGCTTAATTATATAGCCAAACTCATCATTCATGAGGTGACATTCTACTATTTTACATGTTTCCATCAAATCCTTTCGACAAGGTTTGAATTCTCATTTATAAACACACAATAGTCATTTTATTGACTAAGGTTTTGAATATTGTTCAATTTTCAACAAAGATTATTTCACATCTCTGTATTATTCAAAATCTGAAATCTACTAAAGGCATACGATTACAATAATGTTGTATGATGGCAAGGTGATCTCTTATTTGCATAAGTGTAGTGGTTGTGTTATTTACCAAGGATCTTTGATTTTCTAGATTAAAGTAATGTTTAAACAATTAAAATTTATATGTTTAACTATATTCATTCTTAAGAAATCAATGTACTTTGGGTATATATTGTTTTCGTTGGCATTTTTTACACACCTACTTTCAAAATGTACATGACAATACCTTGTCATATAACATGAACGCTCAATTTTACACATGTGGGTTAATGTCTAATATAATCCTAATATACAAGAATCCTAGCCATGGATTTAAACTCAAGTTAATGCATAACTTATATTACCATGGTTTTATCTATCGGCTTGGATTAACCATCTCTCAATAAGCTTGTACATTGTATCACCATGATGGCTATCACCTAGTGCGATTTGACATGGCAGGATTCATGTCATCTATTTATTGTGGAGTATGATAGCCATGGAAATGAACTTGGTCACTACACCATACTCTTTTAACACTTATATCAAACCCTCCCTATAGTCTTGTGAGTTACCAAAAGAAGGATTTTAAAAAGAATTCACTATGATGTAAAAAGGATTGTGAAACTCCAAAATGAAAAAAGGTAGAGAGGGGAACCTATAGCCACTTGGGAAGAACCACGGAGATAATAATAAACTTCCCTTCAAATTAAATCAATCATATTGGAAAATGAACTAGTCTAAGGGAGTGCAACATGAAACAATGCCTTAAACTCTGATAAAATAATGAAGGAAGACTAGAAATACACAAGGAAGCCTAATCAAACAAGAGAGGTCGCTAAAGACAACTAGTCCCTGCCTTATGTAAATATTATGAATATGTTTAAATAGTTTTAATAAATTGCTCATTTTTTTATTAGCAATGTATTAGGTTATAAGATAGTTTCTAAATTAGAAACTAGCACTACTACATTTCGACCAAAAATCCGACGGCCGTCATGTCGGATTTTCGACACTTTCCTGTCGCATGTACGACACTTTGATTTTTTTTTAAGCGTCAAAAACTTGTCGTCGGTTATCTGACACCTATGTAACCGTCGGTTAAGCGACACCTAAGTAACCGTTGGTTAAATTTCAAGCGGCAGTTAAGCGACAGCATATCTTCGACGGTGGTGAAATTTTTTTGAGAAAATAATCTTCAGGCCGTCGGTAAAGCGACAACATTTCTGTCGGATAAGCGACGGATATCATTGGTAAATGTCGGATAAGTGACAGATAGAGGCGTCGGATAAGTGACGGATAAAATGGGTAAGCGTTGGATAAGAGATAGCTGGAAGCGTCGCTTAAGCGACGGAAATCATTGATAAGTGTCGGATAAGCGACAGCTATAGGCGTCGCTTAAGCGACGGCAGTGATTTTAAAATAAAATAAAATATTTACACAGTTACGTAGCATATAATCCAGAGTTTCAGTCCATCCGTATCCTCACAGTTGGGTTCCAAACAAGAGGCTTGTAAACAAGCTCAAATATTTATCTAAATGGGTGACATCTCATATCAATGATGGACACAATATTCTAAAGGAACCTGTGTTTTTCACATATTTTGGATTGTCTTCTATATATAAATACTATATGTAGATTATCTTGTCTTATCTGTATAATGTTTAGGTTAAGAATAAACATGGATCTTTTGGAGGTGACAAAGACTATATTCAATACCTAGTGAGACTAGTTAGGTCACCTTCGAGAGACGATGTTATGCTGTACATAACATATGGTACTGCTATAGGAAACTTGAACAATGGTACACTTGTTGGTAGTGATGTGTATTCACCTATAGATTTGTCAACAAGTGAAGATCCATTGAAAAAAATTTGCATTGCAAAAGAAGTATAATACTCTAAGGAAATATCATACTCTTGCATCAAAGTTGTACATGTTGGGTTACAAGAGATGATATGCATATTGGCATCTCCTTTAACTATATTGCAACATTTCTTCTTATATCTTGCAGTGCCTACTTTTCTTTATTCACATACCATGTTTAACTATTTTGGGTTCTTCAAGGCTTTGTGCATGATGCATTTACTAAGCAACCCCCATCATATTTTCATGAAATTGCAAGCTATTGGAAATTAGAATGACAGGGTTAAAACAATTTGTGGTTCATAAAGTACACCAACACAGTCAATGAGTTTCCATAAGTTGTAATTCACTGGATAAAATATCAACGAGTTTCCACAAATAATATTGAAAGGACAAGGATCAGTAAAACAGATAATGCATGAGACTTTAGATCTAGATGCCATTGTGTGTCGAAGCCAGTCTTCTATAGCTATTCTCCTCTCTGGGGTAATGTGTGAAGGGTCCTCTCCAGCACCTGGGTCTTCTCTGCTCTTGCAGGAAATGAGACAAGGGCTTAAAGTGGTTGTATTCACCTATTCAATGCTTGTTTAAAGAGTATGGAGTATGCATATGCGTGCTCCTTTTGGCCAAACTATTTATATTGGATTTTCAAGATCAGTTATGTATCGTGTGAATAAATATGGTGATTGAATTTTTTCAATGGAGACCTATATTGTTGGCTCTCAAATTCCAGCTGTCATTACTTTGAGAAGTAGTGTTGGTCATCTATATGCAAAATATGTCCCTAGAAAGAAACAAGCATGGGAAGGAAGTGTAAATTATAGGGCAGCTCAAACGCCTCATATCTACAACTAATTGAGCATGTTTTATTTCTAGATTGCAAATGACAACTATAGTATTAATATAAAGGGCATTGATATGGAGATAAAAGACACTACTATGTAAAACTCTTGTAATCCAGAGTTTCATCTTTGATTTACAGTCTCCTCTTTGCAATAATGCCCTTGGAAAAATAGTATTAACAGTTTTTACAAATTTGGGTTCTCGAACCCATAGAAGCTATGTACTCTACAATCCTGGTGGGGGTGATGCCATTTCTCTACTTGCCAATCGGTAACAAAGTGTGTAATGTTCATAAAATAAAATGAAAAAACAGGTATTATTTTTCGAATTACCATAATGTTACAAATAACTGAGGTTTGCACTTCCAAGTTTTATGATCCCTCTAGGTGTGCTAGTTTTATATGGGGTGCTCTTTGTATGCCTTTTCCACAAAGATTGACAGTTTGAGAGGCTGTTTCTATTAAGAAAATGCTTGTTGGCAGAGAATTAGGTTCTGTATTACTTGTGATTTATTGCAGAGGAGGGGGGGGTTGTGTTAGTCCAATTGTAGAGCACCAGGATTTGACTTCTTGCAGGACTACGGACATGGAGTTACTTTTTGTGTCTACAATTGCAAAGAATTATTGTGTTCTTTCTGTGTGTATGCTTTTCCAGGTATAGGCTATTAGGGAATGTAATTATAGTTATATCTCTTCTTGTGCAATTATAGGTAATTTACAAGAATTTTGGACAATAATGGAACCTGGAGAGGAGCAGTTAGATATTGAGGATGATGATTTTGGAGGAGTTGAGCAGAATAGCATTTTTCAGACAGATCAGACAGTTGATGCAACCTGGGCTGATGATGATGAATGTGATGATCTTTACAATGATTTAAATGTGAGTTTTATCCAGGCATCTGTGATTTCCTACCACACCACCAAGTAGGAACATGTTGGAAATGGAAAGGGCCAGCAAAAACTTCAATATGAAATTGAGCAGACTAAGGGACCAATACCAGGGGAAGGTAGAATTGGTGGGCCTTTACATGATGAAGTTAATAAAGTTGAGCAAGGAGGGATCAGTGGGAATATTACTAAATTTTCTATCCAGTCTCGTCCTAAAAGGGACCATTGGAATGATGACGCTGTAAAACAGAATAGAGGAGGAATGGAAAAGGAGCTGAGATTTGGGCATCCTGGGCCTACTTCTTCAACAACTTCATTTACATCAAATGGTAATAAGGCTCCAAAAAATTGTACAATGTATGAGGATGATGAATCATATATGTAGCAGGGTTCCCAAGGCACAAATCAGTATGATAAAAGGCAATCATTTCCTGGATCCAGACTTGTTGCTTCTCCATTGGAAGATAGGGGTAGTCTAGTAAGCATAGAGGCAGTAGAATCAAATATGGAAGTACCTAAAGTATTCCAAGGTCATGCTAGAAATGAAACTATGAGCTTTAGAGAGTTTGCAGCATCAGGCAAAGCAAGTGGATTGAATGTTGGTGGTGGATCATTAAAATCAGGAGGAAACAATTTTGGTGCTTCTTCTGGACAGGGCAGTACATCATATCTTGCTGTCTCTTCCAACAAAATAGGTCCAGCTTCGTCTCCTGATGCCTCCAGTTCCAACGGAAAAGGTCCTTCAACTGCGTGCACAGGTCAACAAGATAATTCATTTTTGCATTCAGTTGTAGACCAAGGAACAATGCTGTTTGTGGGAGAGCTGCACTAGTGGACAACAGATGCAGACCTTGAAACTACATTGTGAGAGTATGGGAAAGTGAAAGATATAAAATTCTCTGAGGAAAAAGCAAGCGGTAAATCAAAAGGATATTGCCAGGTTGAGTTCTATTATCACACTGCTGCTTATAACTGCAAAGCTGGAATGCATGGTCACTTGTTCAATGGGCGTCCATGTGTGATAGCATTTTCTTCTCTTGTTAATTTGGGGCAGTTCAGTTCTGCACAGATAAACAAAACTCATACACGTCATCAGCAACCATTAGAAACTCAAACACAGAATCAAAGGAGAAAGTTGAATGATGGAGGTAGTGGCTTTTATCAAAGTGGAGAATGTAGATGGAACTACGACAATATGGATTCAGGTAGGAATGGATATGCACAAGGCATGGTTGGTAGGGGATGGGGTTATCAAGGAAGAGGAAGAGGAAGAAACATGGGCATGAACACCATGGGGAGAGGAGGCATGGCTAGTGGTGGAGGTCCATATGGACAGGGCCAACAAGGTTTGATGGGAGGTACATCTATAGGGACAATAGCTCCTCATGGACTGATGGCTCAAGGATTTAATCCACTATTTGGGCCTCATATGGCAAGAGGAGGTGGTGTCTATGGAGGATACGGTCATGGAAATCAATTTCCTGGAATGATTAGACCTTTTCATGCTGTTGGAGCAGGTCTTCCTGGGGTAGCTCCTCATGTCAATCCTTCTTTTTGGGGCCAGGGTATAACAACTAGCGGAATGGGAATGCTTCCCACTGGTGTTATGGGAGAGAATCATTCTACAATGCAGAAGGATGGAAGCATTGGTAGATGGGTGAGGCAAGATCAAAATAGGCAAATGACTGACTATGAAGAAAATGCAAACTTGGACTATGGCGATGGTAATGTGAAACATGAAAGGGGTAGGTCAACTGGCAAAAGGGATAGAGAAAGTATCTCCAAAGAAGATGCAAGATTGGACCATGGGTATGGTGATGTGAAACATGAAAGGGTCAGGTCAACTGGCAAAAGGGCTCAGGAAAGTATCTACGAAGAAGATGAAAGACTATATGGTGATGTGAAACATGAAAGGGGTAGGTAAACTGAGAAAAACTAAACTTGGGCTTTGGTTTGTTGGAGAGAAGATTTAAAAACAGGAACAGGCTATTTAGAATCATGGGTATATCATGTGGTACAAAGTGTTGAAATTGAATACTTCATAAGTTTTAGCAGAATTCTGCACCATAATGTTCATTTTGGCCATACAGGGGAGCTATCACAGCTGGAAAATATCATTCTAGATATACTCTCTCAGCTTCAAACATCATACCAAGACCATAAAGTTTGACAGGCTATTTTGACAGGTCATTATTTCTACTACACTTGCGATCTGACTGTTTCTAAAGGGTGCTGTTCTATTTGTGCCAGGGTGTGCCACAGGGGTCACAGAGTTGTTTACTCTCGTTTAAGCCGTTTCTTTTGTGATTGTGGTTGTTTACGCTCGTTTAAGCAGTAAATTCCCAGAGCCACTTCACAAGCTTTATTCGAGTCGTCAGAGAGTAAACAACATGTCCCTTGTTTATGCATGGAGGAATACATGAACAAGAGGATCATAGCAGTGAGATTACTACAGTACAATATGACGAACTATAAACTCGAATGATTGAACAATCCCCAAAGTAAAAAAAACACGTTAAGAATCTTATTATCAAATAAATGTCTTAAAGCATGAAAGGATGAGTTGAGTTTATCCATGCATTCAATCTAGTATCTTTAGTTCATACTCCCTTAAGATCCTCTATATATTAAATGCTATCAAGTTGGATAGTTGTGTAGAGCTGTGACTGCTAATTACTGATCACAAACTGGAACCACAATTATTTTAGGTCTGGAACAACGATTAAAGTTGTGAACGAAAAGAGAAACTGCCAGACGGCATAACAAACTGTCAATGTATTTACTTCTATCAGGGAAAGGTGAGTAGTTAATCATAATGACAATGCACAAGTATGAACAAAAAGAGCAAAAGATGAAAATGATTACAATCTTTGTGGCTAACTCCTGTTCTGTTTAAATAAGTAAATAGTTTGTAACTCATCTTTTAATACAAAAGTATCAGCTTCACAGTTGGACAAGCTTAAACCACAATGAAAAAATCCGACGGTAGATCACCCTTTCCAAACACAAGCCTCTTTGCAGACTCTTGAATCGTACCCCAAGCAAGCCCTGCTCCTAGTCCTACAAACCTGCAAAAGCACTATGCTGAAAGGTTTCAAAGCAATAAGAATTATAATACTGATTCGAAGCAATTTTCAATAAATGCCAAATATGAAGTAAAATTGTTGCATATAGAGAGTTGAGAGCAAAGAGCGTATACATACTTAGATGTGCTTTTTAACCAGAAATATGATTTTGTTTAGAAAAATTAGAAGGACCAACATTTTTTTTTAAAGGTAGATTCCTTGAAAGTTGAAATACATAAAAAGGTCATTCTGTATCCTAAATCATAAAGAACCTGACCTACGAATTGGCCACATTTCCCAAAATTATAATCCCCCACATGGTAGACAGGTCACAGAACAGTAAGGTTCATGTTATGACGTAACATTCTCAGGACAAGAAGCAATGGTACCTATCACCGGTTGAAGCCTGATGATTTTAAAAGAGAACAAATAATAGCCATCTCTGAATTGAGCAATGTGTTTGATGGTAGCAAAGTGCCAGAAGGGTCAGCATTTGGTGGTATTGGTGTTGGAAACTTGTGCAACAATCAGCTGGGTATTTCCTTGAACATCAAAAAATCTACTGCAGACATGCTCAATGTTGTAAGGCACAAGGTAATGGATGAATTGAAGTCCCTATCAATTGAATTGTGTCTTGATGAGAGGGGTGAAACTTGCCAGGAAAAGCTTACACTGCATGCTCAAATCGAGAACATGAATGTTGAGTAAGTTACCTGACCAATATTGTTGTCCAATAAGTTTTTTCATTCAAAAGTTTTGTTTTGCCCAAATTGTTGACTGCATAGCATGTCAATTCATTGCTAGCTTGTTTACTGATCTTGTTGCATATATTTGGCTTGATTGCAGATCTGTCCAAGGAGCATGTGGGCGCAAGTTAGGGATTGGTATGGAAACAATAAATATAGAAGTTCCTAATTTAGTAGGGAGTCCAACATATAGTATACTGTGTACAAACAAAATTTTACCCACTGGGCCGTCTATCATAAGAGCAGATGATAAATTTTCTTCTACGTGGATAAATTCTTTGTGTTACACTGAATTGAAGAGTGAATTAGAAGATAAACTTGTTTTTTTTCTCTGTCAACATATCCAC
>LPNX010364926.1:1931929-1949892 GCA_001517045.1 Pseudotsuga menziesii | reverse complement strand
CTGTGGATAATGTCTGATGTATGGGTAAAACTTTAAACATGTTGACAATTAGTAGTTTAGAATGTTTGTTTTTGAAACCAACCTCCAGGTGGCCGCAACCACCAACAAGCTCAAACCATCAGTTAATAAAAAATAAGTTTTGTTGAGAATTGAAAGAATATGTTTGTTAGGCAGGTTAAGAAGTCAGATATTGATTTTTTTAACAAGGTTAGAGAAGTGTAGTAATGAAATCGAAAGAGTTTGGGTACGAAATGTAAAACACCCTATGGGTATAAGGCTTAAGCAGAGGTGGCTTCTCTGTAATCTCGTATAAATTGAGCTAAAATATTCTGTTTCTGTTTAAAAATAAACATAAATCTTAAAAGCAGGGGTACAGTATAAAATTAACCTGGATAAAAGGCTTTGTATACCTGCAGTCACTGAAACTCCTGGAGAATTGATGAACAATTTAATGTCTTTCGTTGAGTCTTCCAAATCCAAAAGCAAAATTTGACTGATAATAAAATATGCACTCACATCATCTACCTGCCCATCACATCAACAACCAAAAGCTGGCTACAATAAGCTCAGATCCTCCAAAGCAATAAAGTAGAAAGTTTATATCGTCGAGAACATTCACTTTTACTATAGACATGGCATCGAACCATGTTATCAATACCAGTGTTGTGTATATGCAATAAAATGACTACATGGAAATCAAAGTTAGAAAATGCAACCAACCAGACAAAACAAAAAATTAGGATTGGACTTGACAAGGCAGAGAACATCTATACATGGCTTGACATCTTAAAGCGTCTGTGCAGGTGATATATATTTCCTACGAAAAATGCCATTTGGGTAATCCAAAAATTACATGCAGTATATCCACAAATAGTATTGAACCATACCTTATGTATGCAATTGAATTGTTTGTATGGAAATAGAGGTAAGGACCATGGACTGACAAATGTCACCCGTAAGGCTATACCCGCATACAAAACTAAGTTTAGGAATACGCAAGTTGTTAGGCCCTGCATTGTGTTCTGCTGTATTGGGATGTTGGTTGCATTGTGTTGCAGAAATTGCCACAAAGCAACAATGACCAGTTCAGCTGAGGAGCTCATTCTTCTTCTGGAAAACCTAATAATAGAGGGAGCTGAGAAACAGACCTGGGAACCCAAGAAGACGATCCTCTACCGGAGAAGCATATTGGTGGTATCTAGGTCCTCTGGTCTTGGCATCCATAAGTTAGATGATGTGCCTACCGAGTCCAATGATGGAGATAGACTTCCTCTTGAACTGCCCAAAGCGTTAATGGGTTTTACAGCCTGCGCTCTCTGCCTTGACCCCAAATGACAAGCAGAAGTACAAGCACAGACAGAGTAATATGGTGGAGTTGAAAGGATATTTTTATTGAAAATGGCTAACTGAATAGATGGGCAACTCGGGTTTAGATATTGCTTTGTCAAACCTCTAGATGGAATTGTTGGGACTGCGCTGGCGCAAGTCTCCATGATCAGTTCAGATGAAGAAAATAAATCGAGTGACTAGTATACAGCAAGGATATGGGCTAGAATTTGTCTGCCAATGTGGTAAAAAGAGAAACTCATTTTGATATGAAATAATTTGCACCTTCATCGACCATAATCAAAAGCGCATCTCTTAGTTAAGTTCCTGTTCACGCCGTCGGTAAAGCGACCCTGATTAAACTAGCTGTCGCTTAAGCGACGCTTATCACCACATTTACAACAAAAAAATCAACCTTGTGATTTTTGGTGAGTTTAAAAAAAGAAATCCACGCGCCGTCGGAAGTAACCGTCGAATTTTGGATCGAAATGTAGTATTGTAGGTTAGGGGGCTCGCTGAAGCTGATTTGCACCATTAGTTGCAAAGCTGATAGAGTTGCAATGTACTAGGTTATAAGATAGTTTCTAAATTAGAAACTAGGTTATGGGGCTGGATGAAGTTGATTTGCACCATTAGTTGAAAATCTGTCAGAGTTGCACCATTTAAATTTTATGTAGTGTCCTCTTTTTCCAAATGACTGGTAAATTCAATACATAAAAGGTGGCCTGTTGTCCTTTGAATGCTTCTAGCCTGACTAGAACAAGATTAAGGGAGACCTTAGATTCAGTTGACCCAATATTGTGAACTTACTTCATTTATCCATCAATAGAACAAGAATAGTACCCAGGAAAATCATTGTGGTGGTTATTACGTACACACTACGCAAGACACATGTAACAACATAGTTCCTTTAGTAGAAATATAAAGTGTAGTTCGATTCAAATATCTTGTGTCATCTTGAAAATTTTGGGAATTATCCTCTGTACATTTTCTAAGTATAAAAGCAACACATGGTCTATAAAGAATTGCATATATTTCTAGGGTGGAAGTTCAGCAAACCAATGCATAGAAGCAACAAAGCGAAGAGCTCGCCTTGTATAGAAAATTACAATAGCATCTAGACATGCTTGGCTTAAATAATGCAATAAAACAAACAAAGAAAATTATCTCCCTTTGGTCCTTGATACTGAGAAAATTCTTGAAATCGATTCAACTATACATCTTTCATACTACAAAGATAGCATATCAATTTATCAAATTATCATTATTGAGCATTCATTGATTGCTTGAGCATACAAGCATCAGATGTGCCACACCCCTATGGTTTATATTCTTTTATCATGCACAGACCTAGAAAACACCACTAACTTATGCAAGAAATTTCCAAAATATCAAAGGTCTGCAAGCTTTACCGATGGACCAGCTAGCAAAGAAGTTCCAGAATCTACAATAGAAACACAACATCCAACACAGAAACCTGCAACTAAATGTTCATAAAATGCGCCCATCAATATTTTCATAAGATTCCTTAAGGCGCAATCATGTGCCCAATTGAAGAAGATGGACTGCATGAAGACCTATTGATTGATCATCAATGAGGAAGTATCCCATGTCAAACTGAAGGAAATAGAAACATCAATTTATTAGAGTAGAATAATCCCATGACATACCTACTAGTAACTATGACTCATACAAAGAACATGGTATGCATGTGTTTATCCTTAGATATATTCAATATTAAACCTAGAAAACTAACATGATTCTATTAAATACCTTCCAATAACCCTTTCTGGTAACAGGAGCATATTGATGTTTACCCTTGAAGTGATTAGGATCAACACCACCAAATATTATCTCTCCTCCTTCTTGAATCACTAGGAGCACCCTACTTGAATCCCCAACGATTGGGTCAATATGAGAAAAACAAAATCAAGGATGATAATTATGGATTCAATGAAGTGCCGCCTAATCCCTCATATTGTAGGAAAATAGGATAACAAAATGTATGAAGCAACGAATACTCTATACTAGAGTGTCAACAATTCCCAGAAGATTCTTCTGAAGAACAAACTCAACAATACATGCATCACTGACTACTCTAGAGTCTGTAGTACTTGAGTGTCAAAATTTCCTAGAAGGTGATCTTGAACAACAACATCACCAATACATGCATGATTGACATAAGCATAGTGGTGAGATACCTTATGACACATATCTAAGAGATCAATTATTTTTTAACGGTATGAATATTAAAGAGAATTTGTTAGTGCACATTGCACTAATTGGTTTGTTTGCACCCTAGGGAGATTTAGAAAGGTATATTTTCCCATGAGCATATTGCAAACCTAATAGTTTTGATATCCCTATTCATATGAAAAAAATATTTCAATTGATATAATGAATGACCTATTCAAAACTTAGCAGTCATGCTCTCCAATGTATTTCAAAATAATATTTCATTTGAAAGGTTTCCATTCACTAATTAGTTTACCCTTTGATTTCAAATGTTTTTGGCTAATAAGTTCAATGTCTTATTGCAAGGCTCTGACAAAATGTGATATTCAACCTTAGATAACCTACGTTTTAACTATTACATTATTGAATCTCTTATAATGTTAGGTCTTTTACTATGTCAATTTTTAAATAGACTAACTTGATGAATTAATTGAATGATCTTAACTCAAACAACTCAACACTAACTTGAACATGATTTCCAGGTTCTAAAATGGTAGTTCAAAAGGTCTTAGGACTAGGAAGCAAATAATATCATAATTTTTAAATGTTATGCATGATTGCTAACCATTCTCACTTAGTGACTGTGTAGTTACGCCTTTTGTGGATGTTAAATTGCAACTTGAAAAATACACGTGATTACCGATATTGTCATCTCTAAGTAGATCACAACCAATGACATAACATTAGAGTAATCCAGGGTAGGAGCATGGTTTACCTCTTGTTCTTAGGATTTCAACACAAATTATAAGGTGTTGAAAATTATGAAATCCCTTTCTTTACCCAATACCAACATTTAGAATAGTCATGAAGTTATACACAAAGGCAAAACATTGGCTAAGATAGCTTGCTTCTCGGCATTCATTAGAGGAATTTTGGGGTCTAAAATGGGCCTCCTAAGGAAAATAATAAAATAATAGTTAAAATAATAAAATAATAGTTAAAATAATAAAATAATATTGATTAATTTTGGATGAAGAAAGAAAAAAACTACTTTTTGTGTTCGTATTTTCGACATATCTCCCTGTGTTTTTACTCAAATTTCAATCGGGAGAGCTCATTAGATGCAGAATTTGATTCCACATCCAACAAGTACCCACACTGCATACTTTTGACGGACACCGCTACCCCAAAAACAAAAAATACCTGAAAAAATGTGATGATGACATCATCATCACATTTTTCAGGTATTTCTTGTTTTTGGGGTAGTGGCGTCCATCAAAAGTATGCATTGTGGGTACTCATTGGATGCGGAATCAAATTCCGCATCCAACGAGCTTTGCCGATTGAAATTTGAGTAAAAACACAAGGAGATATGTCGAAAATACGAACAAAAAAAGTAGTTTTTTTTTAATGACAAATATGTCAATTCAACCATTATGGTTGACTTATTTTATTGAAATTCTATTGGTTCTTGAATTCCAACTCACAAAAACTTATTTTGGCACGTTTTCTTATAAGGCCCATTTTAGACCCCAAATTTCCTCTAATGATTGTATTGTAAATTGACTGGATGTTACTCTATAATATGAGTATATAATGTTCAAAAGTTCAAAATACTACATTATAATTTTAATTTACAATCACAAACAAGGATAAAAATATTGCTACCAGTATAGAGTCTAGACAACATAGCTGAAACAGGCAGTTCTGAAAACCATCACACTGGAATAAATTTCACTTCCTCTAGATACCTGTACTGAGAGCATTTCACAAAAAATCTCTTATGTTTAGTGTATATTTCTGTCAGCTTCCAGGTAACTACCTAGATGAACAATTAGTTAGAAACCTCAAGAAAGCATTGTTTGATGAGAATCCATGTAACCTTCTTAGTCTTTCCTAAGCCTATGAAATGGAGTGCATATAAACTCATAAGGATATTAGAACCAACCAAGCAAGGAATTAATTCATACTACAGTTCTATTTAAATAGATGTACAACATCAAAATTTCAGCTAATTTCCTATTATAGCTCATGAAATTATCAAAAGTCATGGCTGCAAATGGGATTTCTTCAATAAAAACATTTTTTCCTTGGGAAAGAACCTCGAAGCCAGGCTATTTGCATCAGACACTAAAACCCATCTAATTCTATACATGTGAAGAATATCTAGGAGGTATAAAATGGAATGCTTAAAATCCACTGTAGGTAGAGGATGAGAAACAACCTAAAGAAATGGTACCCAAGAATTATGTTTATGATTGATCAAGGAATTGATTTACCAAGGGGTACACGTCACTGAGGGAGTTTGAAAGTTATTTTAAGGCCTCTAGAATTATATGAATCTCGGGAATCTATGAACATTTTTCTCATATTTCAAAGATATACTACATACAGCCTAAGCAGACACTTGGGCAACCGAATAAAGGTGATGAGCACACTTGATCACCAAAAGGATAAAAATGAAGCACTTGAAGTAGGCTCGTGGTGATGAACTCTACCCAATTTACCTTTTCCAGTATCAAAGTTAAATAAAAATACCAACAATGGATTATGGGTCTAAAAAGGGGATGAAAATAGAGCTCAACTCAGCACAAGCACAAAAATAAATCTGCAATAAGAATGAAGATCTTCAATACCCTTACCACTTTGAGGTTTTCCATTGGTTGAGAGTGGTCCTTGTCTTTAACTATGATAGCTTCAAAAATTCTCACTATAATATTTAATCAAATGGAAGACTTGGTATGTGGAATCCGAATGATGATTGGGAAAGGATACTAAAATGCCCAGTTTTGATCGGAAATTGATCGATAGGATCTATGGAGGATGAGGCTTATAAGGCTATATATTTAGCTAGCATGAGGTATTGACACAAATATTTATAGTTCGAAGCATAAAATATCAAATTTTTGTAGGGGTTATAATATTATAGTTTAATCAAGCTTGCAGTATTCATGAAAACTCATTTCACTCTTGAGTCCCTTCAGTTCAGTCAATTGGGCCATTCGGTTCATAGGTTTTTCATTGGATGGACCGTGATTGAGGTGACCAACCACCTTCCTATGACCATGCATACAAATGGTAACCCTAATAACAGAGTGATATGAGACTAAAGAGAACTTGCATATACGAAATTAAGAGTACAGTTTCTGGCATAAATGCATGATACAATAGAGGAAACTCAAGGTCCTATCTTGAAGCTTCATTTGCATGAATAACCACTCAGTAACTTGAAATGATGTTTGTTAATTAAATAACTAGTAAAGAATCACTTCCTAATCAAGCATACCAATAATACCTTTGAAACAAGTAGGGCACATACTTAGTATAGTGTTTACATACAAACACGTATTGTCAAAAATATTAAGTTTGGACTAACAAGCACGGGATTTACATATACACATAGAAAAATTAGTTTCATAGTGTTTGAGAGGGTATTCGGAAAATGGATTGAAATGCTACATGAGAGGTAGATGGCTGTAGCCAATCGTAGAGGCTAGGAAAGCTAATAGAATGGTATATTCCTACTTAGAGAGTCTACAATGGCATGCAAATGGTAGGTCTCAATGTTGAGACTACTAATTAAGATAAATGAAGATAGGGAAATGGAAAATCTCAAGGAAGAGAAAGGCACTTAATATGTTAATTTATGTTAATTTAGCACTTCCGTTGCTATGTTGGTACCAAAGCAATTCTAGCTAATACGTTTTTCCCTTAAATTTCCATTTGATGCTAAGCTTAATTTATTGACTTTTAAATTAATTCTAATTAATTATATTTATGTTTGTAGCATTACCATGGTTGGAAACCTACGTAAAGTGGCTAAAACTTAGACCTGGGAGATTTTTATAATAAGTATCAGTAGTAAACAATGATATCTAGAAAGTCTGGTATGACTTTGAGCTTGTTCTGGGCAGAGTTTGTGGATATTAGAGAAGTAAATCCATGTATATGGGAATTCTGGTGTAATGAACAACAATAATGAACCTAAATATCCATGTTGTTGGGCACATACTGGTCCTTAAAATAATTTCTCAGCCCTATTTGACCCCCTAGTGAGAGGTAATCCAGTTTTGGGAAGATGTATTGATGAGAATGGATCTAAACCTTGAAATCTAGGGAAAATTAATGGGTATAACACAACAATAGGTTTCAAAATACCATGTTTGGGTGAGATATGTGTAAAGAAAAATAGCATAAAAGTGTCCTTGGGCATATTGTAGCAGAAAAGAACTATCTCTTGGTGTCGAATCAACAGTAGCACTTCAACATTATCATTTCTAAGAAGCTCACATGGGATATTATGTTGATTTTTAAGCACTGTAGGGTGAAGTGTTTAGAAGTGTTGGCCCTACTGGCTTGTCTTCACTTTCATTGAGGGCTAATCCACCTTTGACTCATGTTTCAAGAGTTTTGTGCACCTTTCCTAGCATAATGAAGGTACAATCTAGGAAAAAAAACTCAGCACTGAAGAAGTATGGCAACATTGATGTGTTATAAAGGCTCCTCTATATATCACGTGAGGCTTAAAAATGTTGATCCAATCCACATAAGTCATCCTTAGAGGAATCCAGTTCCATTTATGAGGTATTTCAAATATGTCTACATAGGATTGAGGACACCATTGAAAGTCTTCTTTCAGCAAGCGCTCGACCTTGGAGGATACTTTTCACTGAAGGAATGCCTTGTTTCTATATTAATTGAGTATTGGATCACTCCATTGGATATATAGAGAGTGATATCTCTTAGAAGTTGTTTTTTTTGTTGCTATATGAATATTATTGGAGGGGCATCTTTCTTGAAGGTGACTTAGGGGAGACACAACATAAGTTTAGGTTTCCTTACAGTTTGGAGAGGCCTTCTCTTGGACACTTTGTGGACAAGGTGAAACATTGCATCTTATGGGATTTTGGAGGTTGGGGTTTGCTTCTACTTGTCATCATCCATCATTGCTTTATGGAGGAAGTTTTTACAAGTGGAATATATCTTGGTGTAATTTGAAATCCAAAATTAAGTCCTTATTTAGAATTTAGATTTAAAATAAAAGAAAGAAAACATGACTCACCCACAAAGAAAATAGTGTGCCCTCTTATGATCCTTCAATTCAATGTCATGCACATGCATATAAGCTTTACTTGGGTGATTCAATGTCCAAACAATATGATGAATGAATAAAATGTAATTCATAGCCATATGTTCGATGACAAATGGCCATTTCCCATATATTTTCATGTACATATGTAATTCATATCTATGTGCAGGATTTGGTAAAGTATTACCAAGGGGCTAGTTATCCTGATAAATCAAACTATTTAAGGTAATTGTTTAGATCAGATAAAACAAAGTTTGCCTCAATGTATGGTAATCATCATCATCAACTAAATGTACGTGTGTGCACATGCATAAATAGCCAATACACAGCTCAATCAATCAAACAAAAACATAATTATACCTTGATTTGTGGATCTTCACAATGTCTTCTTATGCTTTACCTTTCAAAACATCATTCAACATACTTCATATTTTGTCCTGTTGCAATAGTTTCATGTTAGGAACCATCAAATAAATTTATATTTGTTTATAAAAATAACAAAACCTATCTAAATAAATACAATACTATTACAATGTAAATTACAATACTATTCAACTATTCAAGTAAATTAATTGTTAATAATAGATCACCCTATAAAACATGGATAACCAAAAACACTATGTATATAAGTCCATTGATCTCATCAAAATGCCATTTCTTTCCTCTTAACTATGGAAATGTTTCTCAACGCTATCTGTAACAAGTTGCAATGGAGGAGTCAAATAGCAATAGTGAAAATTATACACTAAAATTATAGAAATAGATGTTTTTTAATGTTTTCTTCCTTACCATTCATTGAGCTCCTCTCTATTTCGAGAATAATTTAATATTCTCTACTAAACAGGACCAACCAAGTGAAGGTGGAAGCTCTTATGTCCCCTCCCCCCCCTCGCATCACTCTCAAATCCCCAAACCCAATGCATCTACTTGCAAATAACAATTTATTTCACTATTTCACAATCCAAATAACAATGCATCTACAAAGCAAATAACAATGCATCTACTGCAAATTATTTCACTCAATAGTTGAAAGATGCTTTCATTAAATCATTCTTTAAATCATTCATTAAACCATTGAATCATTCAATAGCTAAAAAAACCATTCATTTAGTCAATGGAAGATAAAAACAAATCAGTAAACCGTTCATTAAACCATTCATTTAAACATTCATTCATGAAATAGAGGAAAAAAACATGATTTTTTTTATTATTATAAATAAGAATTACTCAAAATTTGTTTAGTCTCTTCCTTTTTACTTTTCTTCTCTTTAAATATTTAGTTAGAGTCACATCTTCCGGAATCTGATCCTTGGTCTCCCTACTAGTCTGCTCGCAAGGTTGAACTTCCGCCAAGGGGCGATGAATTTCTGCAATAATGTCAAAATATTTCATTAATATATTTATATTTTGATAAACAAAAGTAATTCATTTAAAAATACATTACGAATGTGTGTTTTTACCTGCCATGGGAACATCAACATGTTCAACATTATCTTGTACAAGCCTAACCTATTCAGTGTTATCTGCATCTACATGCTCTGTAGTTGAATTGTGTAGAATTATAATTAATGTTCATCATTTGCAATGGTCTATAAAAGACAGTAGCACATTAATAAATTCATTACCAAGAATCAAAGCATGATCTTCGTCTGGTTGGTCATGTACATCCTCGACATGAACGGGATCATTACTTTCCTACTCAAAAAGGAATAAATAATTTATGTTAATTTATTTATAAGGAATAAATTGCATGAGAATTAATAAATTATCATTAAAATATATAGTTTTTACATACATGCGCACCAGATCAATCAGCAGAAGATCATGCAGTATGCCCAGATAAGCTTCTCTACTATTCAACAATGTTGTTAAAGCCATGTTCGAAGCCAAGCTTCATGTAATCCGCACCGGGAAATTCTTTGAACCAGTCGGTCTTCATATTTGCATGATGTCATTAATTTTACATTTTTTGCCAAAACAAAACAAAAATAATTATCTGTATGATATTTGGATGTGGATTCAGGTTTTGCGATACTTATATATCGGGCCGCCAAGTTTGAGTAACCACCAGGCCCAAGCTTGTGTTGGCCATTTTCTTTCAATTCTTGCCTTGGTGGCCTTATACGTGTCCGAGAACCTAATCAATTTTTTAAATATGTTATTCGATGCACCAAATTTGATATAAAAAATAGTAATAATAAGGCTTACCACTACATTTTAGAATGTATTGCATACCTCCCTGTTCTAGCTAGTGGTATCTTTCCTGATTTTCTCAGGCCCTTCTCTTTTCCATCTTCCATCAGGGCTTTCCACTCCATAGATGGAATCATTGGAGGGTGCTCATACCTAAGGTTATTTTCTAGATGAACCCTATACTGGTCTCGGACAATCTTCAAATGTTTTCTGTCCTTCTGTAGGACCTTCGATGTATCGAAGGTATCTTCTCCGAAAAAAACAACCAAGTGATTAGTCAGATCATCCTTTAAAGCTTTTGGCCGCTTGTTCCACATTGTGTGGATGGTGGGCCCAAAGATCACCAAGGCTAAATCATTCATATGTTTATAAAATATATCATTTCCTGCAAAACATTAATGCCATCATTAGTCAACATTAAAAAATAATATCGGTATATTAGACACAAATTATAAAAAGTAAATTGAATAATCTATAATCACCAGGAATCATCTCTATATTTATTGGAACCAGTTCTTAATTCACCAAAAAAGTATAAACTATTGAACTAGTGCTAGTGACACGAGAAGATCCAGGAAATGTATCCACATCTCTATCTAACCCTGCATCCACCCCTTCTTCTGCAGCATCTGTTCTGGATGGGGTAGCATCGGCTGCACCCTCTGTTGGCCTCAGGGGTGTCGCAAAGCGTGTTGCCGATTGTTTAGTGGACAATATGGGATCAGTATGTGGTGTACATGGAGTGGTTTGGTCACTAGGACCAACGTTTCCTTGAGCACCATTGATAATATCCGTAACATGCTGTAAATTCAAACCATTGTATTATAAGTTCAATAGCATATAAAATTAAATATTAGAAATTTCTTATAAATGAATTTACATTATTATTCAAGAACTTACTTTCAATTGTTTACGTTGCTGTAACAACAATTGAATCATTTTTTTGATCTCCTCTATTTGTGGAACTATCAATGTAAGAATAATTAGTTCCTCATTTTGTTTTTCCCTGGTCTTCTGTAACACCCTCAACGGGTTTGTAGACCGTCTAATTTCACTATCTCTCATTAACTAGGAGACCTCATTCTGTAAAGAGTGCTGAGGTGGTGTTTCATAAACCGAATCCCCTTGTTTGGAATAGAAATATATAAAAAATTGCTTAGTCTTTGAAGCAATAGTGTGTGCAAACAAATTTTATTAACCAAAATTTTCAATCATGATAGATTCATAGGATTACATGATGCCTAGATGAGGGTCTAGTATGATCAACAGCTGGGGACTTACCTCAATCAGCCACCTGCAAAGAAAGTAGAGAACATTATCACAATGAACGCAATATATAAAAGCTAACAAATACAGAACAAAAATAAACACTATGATACATGTTTTATATGTGTACATTTTTTAAGTATTTAGAATGTGGAATTACATTTAGGTTTACTGGTTTCCTCAAGGCTCCATAAATCTGATCAACAGTTGGGGACTTTCCCCTGTCAACCTACAAAAAAGGTAGACAACATTATCATCATGAATGCAAACATAAAAATGAAAAAAATACATAACAAAATAAACATTATGCTACACGATATACATGTTTACGATTTTAAAGTATTTTAAATGGAGAATTACATTCATGTTTGCATGTTGCCCCGATGTTGTAGTCGGCTGATCAATAGCCGGTTAGATTCCCTGATCAACACTCTGCATGGAAAATAGATATATTATATAAACGAACCGAATATACTAATGAAAATACATAACAACATATATGTATGTCCATACTAAATTTATTACATTGGAAATATCGATGTATACTTGTCTCCTTGACTCAGGTCGACAAACATCTACGGAAAGGGAGGTGCCCCTGAGAGAACCCTGCATCAAGAACATACTAAAAATTACCTAACGAAACGAGAAAAGTAGAAACTTACAATTATATGCTAACGAAAAATCCTATAGATGTTAAAATAATTAATAAAAGGTTGCTTAAATTGTTGGATGTACCACAACCATACTAACCGTGTTTGTATCTACATGATTCAAATTGTAATTAATAAGCAGTTCTTTACCAACAACTATTGATTTAATTGCACATACAAAGACATGGTTTCCTTCACGCGACTCGAATATGCAGTTGGGTTGCTTAAGTGTAGACCCCAGTTGTGTACTGTTTATAAACCCCGCAATATTATTAGTTGTTTTTGGCCTTCCGTCCATGTACAATGTTGTCCTTTATTTTGAGCTTTGTCTTTCAATTGTATATAATTCATTGACAACCCATATATATGCATACTTCGTGTATATTGGACCAGGTGAATCCAATCACTGTAGTTGTAAGAGGTTCCAACATACTCCATTAATTTTGTACATCTACCGTATCCAACCTTTATGTTGTCCATGTAAAACAACCCCAATCCATGCAATGACGATGGTGCAATTCTATATATCCTCTCATTCACACAAAAATCAGTGTTTACTTGAGGAAGATCCCTAGGAACCCATTGTTTCACTAGGTGTTTTTACCTTTAGGGCACCTTGATGTCTCCCATTGTCTCATCATCATATGAACATGAGCCCCCTCCTTTGAGAAAAAATTTCATGCGTTTATTGAATTTTCTTCTGATCTTCTGACATCTAGTTGATCTAGCCCTTGTAGACCTACTAGATGTATCAATTTCCTATAGCCTTCCCAAAATCCCCTCACTAGAGGAAGACAGGTCTGACAAATACCTGTTTGGTTCTACCTGCACCATGGCCAAATTTTTTTTTGGCAAAAACACAGCAAAATACCAGCAAAAAACTTGGAAAGACTTATAAGCAAAAAACTTATAAAAGTTTCCTACTTCCTAAAGAAAAAGCTTGACAAGAATGAGTTTGGGTAATAGGTGTGGGCATTTGGTAGCCCTAAAAATTCTAATATATGCGCCTCTTTTAGTTACATACAAGTCTCCATTCTCACTTATTGCTTGCATTGCCTTTTCCTAACATGTATTGGGTAGGCTCACAAAATATCATGTTATACATGGGCACTATGATATTCTCACAAATATTTATATAATGTATTATAAATGTGTGTTCCTAAAGGATTTGGCAATATACATGGATGGGAACTAAGCTTGGTCACCAATGCTTTCACATCTTTGGAAATATGTTAGAAACATACATCACATATAGCAAGTATGATGACATGTAGAGTGTTGGAGCGATTATGGTGGTTGTGTATTTGGATATGCAAGTGTTCTTATTACTGGCCTAACCCCCTTTCAACAATAATATTTGCTGATTTAATGAGTCTATGTTTGATGCTCTTGGTCCTCCTTACATTCAAGGAGCCAATGCATAGGTCTCTGTAATCCATAACAACAAAAACTACACAAACCTAATTCAGAGGAGTTCCAAATGCCCTTTGTCCATTCACAAACTTCATATGTATGCTTATCCCCATTGGACTTTGGCCTTTCAATGTTGTCAAGCTTGAGACAAACTGTTATGCATATGCAACAAATATAACAATGCAATTTATGCTAATATATGTCTATACAGGGCATGGAGGTTCTCCTTTAATGGGCTATGTCCTTGAAAGAACGTATCTTTGAATTCATCTACATTTACTTCGAATAGAAGTGCTACAGAGTTGTTATGTTGGTCACTTCCCTCAAAAGGCATCTTTGACATGAGTTCCTTTTTCAAGGAATCTTGGTTAATCTCTTCTTCCAAAATTCTCGGTCACTTCTCCACTCTACATTGGCCCAATTATTCATTTTCTTGGCCACTCCTCTCTCCTTACTCTACACTTATTGTTGTTGTAACCCTTACTTTTGATGGTTGTAAGTGATTTTTAGTTTTCCCATGAATGTTGTTGTGATGTTGTAGATGATTATCCATTTTACCTAATATGTTTTATGATATTTTCCATCATTGCTAGGGTGCACATAACTGTTGTTTATGGCTTCTTAAGCTTGAAAGCTCAAGGGCCTAAAAGTCCCCATATCTCATGTAATACCCTTTAAGAGTCATAATAAAAACTATTGTTAGAGGATGTTATTCTCCAAATGATACACCAAAACCATACTTATCGGTTAATATTTGTGTAGGGATGTTTTTCTCTCTCCCATAATTTATCAAACTAATGTGATTGTGACTATCAAGTGAATGCCTTATTTGCATAGTGGCAATCCTACAATAGTACACTATAAATTCTAAAAAATTCTAATGTATGCCCCTCTTTTAGTTACATACAAGTCTCCATTATCACTTATCGCTTGCATTTCCTTTTCCTAACATGTATTGTGTAGGCTCACAAAATATTATGTTATACATGGGCACTATGATATGCTCACAAATATTTATATAATTTATTATAAATGTGTGTTCCTAAAGGATTTGGAAATATACATGGATGGGCACTATGCTTGGTCACCAATGCTTTCACGTCTCTGGAAATATGTTATAAGCATACATCACATATAGAAAGTATGATGACATGTAGAATGTTGGAGTGATTATGGTGGTTGTGTATTTGGATATGCAGGTGTTCTTATAACTGGCCTAACCCCCTTTCAACAATAATATTTGTAGATTTAATCAATAGTACACTGGAATTTCTTATGACTAACACATGAATCTTCCCATGGATATTAAATATCCATATATAAACCACTATTGTGGTTTCATCATTGGTCCCATTCAAGAACAAAAAAGTAGACATGACTTATCTCCCTATATTAAGTCCACATGCACATAATGTATAGCTTTGGTACTTCCTAACTTTTCAATCTTCCTTCTGACAACAAAAGTGAAACATGAAATAATATCCTTACTTTCAGCATCTTGCACAGCTGATGGCTTTGATCGAACTATATAAGTACTTTGTTCCCAAAGTAAATATTTTGAGACCTACGAACAAAGGGGAGAGAGATGAATGGTTGAAGGACTCCAATGGAGGATGAATTGATGCCCTGTTATGCCTACCCAAAGTTCCTTTTATAATAAAGATTATCCCTAACTTATCATTGATTTGTATTCTTCTATTTTTCACCCATACTTCTCAAAGCAACACAGTTTTATGCCGATCTAGTATGTATCTTCATGTCACAAGTTTTGCCTTGTAGATGAATATGGAACCCTAGAAGGTAGTGTTGACTTGGAAATATGATTTTACAATGTTCCATCTCATCTTTAAGACAATATTGGAGAGTAATTTATTGTATAACATTAACATATTAATTTTCAACCCTAAGGCAATGCTAACTTGAACAGAGTTGGGAGATTTCAAATAGGTACCACCACAATAATGGAAGAAATCAGACCAGCTGCTACAGGCATTCTTGGAGGCATATTTCCCAGTGGTAACCTACAACAATCATATATATATATATAATACATGGTGGTGAAGAGCGGACATTTCCAGATCTGCTACTTGGCACATTCAGGAATGAAAACAATGTTTTAAATACATTCATATCAGTCTGTAATATTTTCTGATTTATTCCTTTTAGCTTGTCATGATTATTCTTGTTTTCCCATATTAATTTTCAACCCTAAGGCAACAGTAACTTGTTTTCCCATACTAATTTTCAACCCTAAGGCAACCCTAAGGAAATCCCATAGTATAAAATACCAAAAAATTCTATTCCGCACAAATCAAAAGGCTCTTAAATTAACTGTATCATGCCTTCGTCAATGATTTGATGAATCCTTTGAAACTGTCTTCTAAATATAGTGAGACAAGGCTCAAAACACTTACCTAAAGAGATTGTTTCCTTTTCTCTTTATCATTAATTCCTATGATATGTGTTTCAAGTGATGCTAATGTTGTTCATCATGTGATATTCTCTTGTCAATTTCCTAATAGGGTAGCATTAAATGGATTGCATTCTACTTTGATCAATCTGACAAAGTATTTTTCTCCAACCAAACATATTAAACTTGAATGGATTTTGGACCTTTGCTCTCTTTCGACTTGGAGAAAAATTATCAATTGGTGTGGTTCACCTCCAACTTCGACCCAAGTTCTTATCCTTTTGTGATCACTCATCAAGGATGTAATAACCCAAAATTTTGTAAAAATTTAAAATTTTTAAAGTGACATAAAATGTCTAAAGTCGCAGCTAAGTAACTGCTAACGGTTAGCGGAAAATGAAACAGTTTATAAAAGATCATGGGTTTGTTTCATTAAAAGAATCTGTAAAATAATGGTTGTAATCTTAAACACTTGTGTTAGTATTCTTAGTGACTTAACAGCTTTAATTTTATCAGAGTTAGAAAAGGACTTGCATTAAGCTCCTGCTAGATATACTGATGAATTACTTTTGTCAAGTAGGTAAGAATTCTTGTTTGAGATCGGGGCTTACTTAGCGTTCTGCTAACTCAATTGGACTGCTGGTTCCTTACAGGTTTAGTAGGTAAGCGTAAGATCCAGTAGGTGTTATTCTAAATTACATCGAGAAAATTACTTTCCTAGCATGTTAAGCTACTAGTTTAAGAGAAGGTTAAATAAGCTGCTTGTCTACAGAAAGGTAAAGTCAATTATTTTTCCATTGTTATAAATCAATAGTTGTATTTATAGCTAACACCATATTGACTTTTTATCAAACTTAAAAAAAGGTTTAAATTGGCAGGAACAAGTACTAACCAAAGTTCCTTCAATTGTTTAAAAACTTAAGACACTGTGTATCATCTTATGTTTACAGCAAAGGTTATTTATAAATTTCCAGAAAGAGAATAGAGCTCAAGGTTTTGGGGCTTAAGTTCACTTAGAATTGTTTAGTGATTTCACCTCTAAACTCACTTCAATACTCAAAAGAGGTCCTTCTCTTAAAGCATGAACAAGTTCCTATGTTTTTCAATTATAAATTTAACAATGAGTTATTAGAATCTTTAAGAGAAATTCTCCATTATCATTAGTCTTCAGTTTCTTGATCACTTCCTTCATCAAAATAGTATAAAGGTTATGTTTGTGGAAGTTTATGGATTTTCCTTTTAAATATAGTTATAAGCTATATTATAACCATGCCTTAACTCTATACTATTTCTAAAATTACACCATATATTTGACTTGTCTGAAAGCATGAAGATTTTCTATGATAACAAATAGTATCCAAGTTGTAACAATAGTATTCAAGTTATAACTATAGTATTTTGAGTTATAACAATTGTATTTTGAGTTATAACCTAAGGTAGA